>CM053587.1:4390017-4400428 GCA_028646515.1 Pseudochirops corinnae
CTATTTTTTAGGGTGTTGATTTCTTCAGTCATACTGCTGACTCTCTTTTCATGATTTTCCTGCAACATTCTTACTTCTCTTCCCAATTTTTCTTCCACTTCCCTTATTTGGTTTTGAAAATCCTTCTTCAGCTCATCTCTAGCTTTAAGGATTCTTCATGTTTATTGCAGGCCCCTGGTGGGGGAGCTCTGGCTGAACTCTCCTCCTCCCTCTCTCTCCCATGATCTTTCTTTTCCCCAAAGAAGGAATCTAGGGTTTGCTGTTCTTACTTTGCTTCTTATGCTTATTCTTACTCATGGTTGGTCAGTCTGTGATTTTTTTTTTTAAATCTCTGTGGGGCTCTGCTTCCAGAAGGGAAAGCTCTGTCCCAAATCGCTGGGGTCCTCCTGGCTGCTGTAGCTCTCAGGAAGGTGCTGGGAACTCTTCCTATTTACTTCCGGCTTACTGTATAGTGAAGACTCCAGAACTGAGGCCCAAGACCGCGATCCAGATCCAGGCCACTCAACGCGAGAGCACTGGCCTCAGAACAATCGCTTAGTCCCCCTGCTGTCTGCAGGCCATGGGCGGGAAGCTACAACAGGGAGGCAGGTGCAAAACCTCTACCTTTTGCTTTTCAGCTCTGGAGGCTTTTGGCTGGACTGCTTTTCTCTCCTAATTTTGCAAGGTCTACTGACCTAGTTCTCAACACCACTTGCAGCTGCCGCTAATCCACTCACTGCTCCTCCCGTCCAGCCGCCTCCGGGGCACAGCCGCAGCTTCAGGTCAGGCTGGTTTCGGTTCACGGTGCTGATATGGTTCCTCGTAGCCGAGCTGACTTTAGTGGGAAGTATCTTTGTGTGCATTTTGGAGTTCTAGAATTGGTTTAGAGTCCTATTTTATGGGTATTTTGGGGTGGCTATGTGAGAGCTGCGATATGTTGCTGCTGCTACGCCGCCATCTTGGCTCTGCCCCCTAGACCTTATTTTTATGCACACAGTGCTGTAGGAGCAAAAATTTGGACTGAATTGACTAATTCATTGAGTCTGCTATTTCAGCAGGTTGATCAAGTTCTGATTTGATGAATTTGATAAATTCCTCCTCCCCCAATCTACTTGATATGATGACAGGGGCACTTATGGCAGGCATTTGACTGGCATCTCACATGGTCACCTTCCTGATTGGCTTTTGGAGATTGTGGTCAATTCCTGCTGATTGGTTGAGTGAAATTAAAGAGAATGGTCTTAGGTCAGAAGAACTGCCCCCATTGTCATTTATAAAAACAAGCTATGAAATGTCTCAGATACTCCCCCTTCCCCTTCCCTTGTCCCATACTTTCTCACCCCTAGATTTCTAAGCCTGAGTGCAACAAAGGTTATAAGAGAGAGGGCTTGCTCCCTTCACCTTTCCCCCCAATCCCAGGAGGCAAAAATGCCAACTTGTAAAAGCAGCACATAAGGAGTGACTTATGCTTGAGCCTGAGAGGGGAGTTCATGGACTGAGAGTTAAGTGGTTTGCCTGAGGTCTCACAGCTAGTTAATGATAGAGCCGGGACCAGAATTAATTTCTAATGAATTCAGGAGACATTCTATCATTCATGTTTAATAACTTGGGCTGATGAGGGAACCTTTCTGAGAAGGTGAGTTTTTTGAAGTATCCTAATCACTGGTGACTTGTGAGACTTCTTAGACATTAAGACTGGGAGAGCTAGAAGGACCTTTTAGACATCCTCTAGTCCAGGGATGGGGCACCTAAGGACTTGAGGCAACACGTGGCCCTCTGCATCCTCAAGTGTGACCCTTTGACTGAATCTAAAATTCACCGATCAAATCCCATTACTAAAAGAATTTGTTCCGTAAAACTCGGATTCAATCCAAAGAGAGAACCCAAGGCCCAGAAGACCATATGTGGCCTCGAGGCCAAACATTCCCCAGCCCTGCTCTAGTCCAACTCTCTCACTTTTACAAATGAGGAAACTGAGGCCCAGAGAGGCGGAAAAGATTTGTCCCGGGTCATACAACAAGATAGTAGTGTAGCTCAGGCCAGACCTAGGGCTTTTGAATTCACATATTGCCTTCTTTTGTGAGGGATCTGTGTAACCACAACAAGCAGAGAAAGAGAAAGTGTAGGAGGCCTGTCATTGGAGCATTATCTCTGGAGGAGACAAGAGTATGCCATATTTCAATGCTTGGATAAGTTCAGTGAAAGGTGCTTACCAGAAGCCATAGTTTCTTTGTGAAGCCATGTAAATTTTCTAACAGCCCCTTCCAAACCAAAAGCTGAAGCCTTCTTGGCTGGTCAGAGCTCTGAAAACTTCTTCAGCTGAAGCAGTCATCTCGGATCAGCTTCAGAGTTTTCCCGGCAGCCAATCTGAGTTGCTGTTTTGATCTGATGGCAAACGTCTACATGAAAAGGGGAAAAATCTGGTCACTCTTGTTTGGTCTCTTGTCCAGGTCATGGAAAACATCTGACTAGCTGAATTTTTCCATTTTCTTCACAAGTTGGATCTTATGTTCACTTGGCTACACCACCTAAGGGTGTGATAATAAGTCCCTTTTAATCGGTGTAATTTACAGAGTGATTGTTATTACAAAGACATTTACAAAGTGATTTCCTCACTGGAGCCCAGATGAGCTGGTATGATTATCATTCCCATTTTACAGTCTGGAAAATAGAGTCTCTAAGGGCTCAGACTCAGCTGTTAAGTGGTTGTAGTCAGGGCTAGAAGCTGGCCCTTTTGGACTCTCCATTCAGGAATCTTTCTATTATACCCCATTGCTTGCCCCTTTTCAAGATGGATTAGGCATGTCCTGCTCTTCTAAGCTGACTTTGTATTAGACTTGATGACTGTGAGAGGAGAGGAACTGATGGGGCAACTTGGAACCGGAAATCACAATAATGGCAAAATGGACTCTCTAGTAACTGACCTTACTACCAGGCTCTAATTATTACTGCTAATTACTCCGAATAATGCATTCTTCCCTGGTCACCAACTTTATTCCTTTCTACTTTGAATTTGCCTTAAGTATTTGTGCTTGAAGTTCCACTCGCTACTCACCAGAGACCATTAAAGAGAAAGAGGACTGGTCTGGAAAACTCAAGCCTGCTAACGGATTGCTATGTTTTAAGTCATTCACTTTATTTGTGCCTAACTTGGCTAGAAGTCATGCCCACCCATCGGCTGCTTACTGGTCTGTGTGGTCATCTGACGGTCGCCATCCAGCTGCGGGTGAGTGCACGTCCATGACCAGTAGCACCCTTGTTCAACACTGAGCTGCTGCTTGCTGAGCTGTGGGAAATCCCTTCTCATATTCCTGTTCTTGAATGTGAGCCCAGGGACTGGAGTCCCAGTGGGGGGATATTTGTAAATGTTCAATTGCTGTTGATTCTAGTTTGTTCCTGCCCCTTGGGGCAGGAAAACAAGCCCTACCTGTGTTAAGTTTAAAAAAGTGTGTGAAGCTGCATGCTAATGGCCCAGATTGGGGTGTAATGAATTGCTGGGAACAGCACATTCGCCCAATATCAATGAACCCAGAGGTGGAGGCACTTTCCCAGTCTTTTATTCTGAGTTGAGAGCTTTTCAAATATGCAAAGGAAATATGCAATTGCCCTTTCCACAAGGCTGACCTTTCAAAAAGAGTGCCCAGCAATGCAGGCTGAGAGGCCTGACCCTTCGTGGCTTTCATAGTTTTTTTGATCAGTGAGCTTTTCTCTCATTTCATGGCTGAACTTACAAGTTCACTGCCTAGTACATACCCGTCCCGTCAAGCAGAGTTTCAGATGAGTGGCCTCTTGTCTTGATCAAAGCCAAGTCAAATTGTGTGTGCTGGATTTCTTGACTGCAAATCATGTTTTAGTTTTTTTAGGGTGTAACAATGGACGACATTCCTCTCTGTACTTATTGGGGAGAGGGCAGTCTGTGAACTTCAGGAGATCCTAATACAGAGATTAATAGAGAACTCAGTTTGGAATGAAGTTCAAGATACGGAAATACTGCTCGTCTCATTGCCTCTGCCTCTCTCTAGGAAACAGAGCATCACTCAGGAACTTGCTTTGATTCAAAGAAATCAAATAACATGCAGAGTAAATTTACCGGTTGTTTCCCGGATTTCATTCTCTCAGAAGTCAATGACCTGTCAGTTCCCCTTTATCACTCCTGAGTAGTGCTGGGAACTCCAGGGCTAAAGTCACAGAGCCCTCTTAGTCCCAAGAAGGTCTCTAGGTCAATAACCTTTTATTTCTGATCTTTTAACTGGCTCTAGTGGGCCATGAAAACCTAAATGCCATTTCTTTCAGACTCCTGGGAAGCTCCAGGCCTCTGGAATCAAATTCTCTTGGAGAGCTTTTACTCCCATATATTCAGGTCATTGATCCTGCCCCGGCAGTGCCCTCAGACATGTGAGAGTAGATCTTCCTCGGGGAAGGAAGCAGTTAGCTGAATGTCATGGGGGAACTATGAGACTAAAGGACTCCAGTCTTCTAAGAAACCTCACTCAGCTCTCATTTCTAAGGAACGGGAGGTCTCAGTTGAACCACTGATCCTAGGGACATGGTTCACTGTTGGGAATGCAGATGCTATAGGGGGAAACAAGTTGATAGTTTAATTCAGAGAAGAAGCTCTTGGCTCCAAGTCCTAGGAACATCTTACACAGATCTTTTTGGAGCTGCCCACTGAGCTTGCTCTGTTAAGGCTGAGATTTCTGGTGTTGTTGTTTTGTCAATTAGTCATGTCTAGCTCTTTGTGGCCCTGTTTATGGTTTACCATTTCCTTCTCCTGCTCATTTTCCAGATGAGAAAACTGAGGCAAGCAGAGTTAAGTGACTTAGCCCAGCTGGTAAATATCTGAGGTCAAATTTGAACTCAGGTCCTCCTGACTCCAGGGCCAGCACTCTATCCAGTGCACCACCTAGCTACCCAGTGATAACTTTGTTATTGCTCCTTAACACTCGATAATGAATCCTGAAGCACATCAAAGAAAAATTCAGCATAGTGTGGGTTAGCATTTGGAGCACACTGTTGGCACCCAGACCGACTTAGGACATGTCGGTCGGTCATGCACTGGAAACCTTCTTGAGCAAAGACTTCTAGTCGATTCTGAACAGCCAAGGCAGAGTAATCATGACTTGGTCAAATGAAAGAGCCGTGGAAGACTTGGGAAGTCAGACAACCTTGCCTGCAGGGAAGCTAGCATGCACCCGAGCAATCTCTAGTCACTGAGAGCATGGACATAGGAAAGGAAGCAGAGTTAGGACTTGGGAGGCCTGTGCTCTCAGCCTGAGCCTGCCATCATGGCTTCAGAGGGCCTAGGACACACCACGCCTGTCTGAGGGAAGGTGACTGAGTTAAGGAACCTGACCAGCTTCCAGGCGCTGAACCTTGATCCTGCATATCAGCTTGAGATAGTCAATGCTAATCCTGCTCTTTCAAGTCTTTTTCTTATAGGATCTCAGCAGGGCAGGGCCCAAGAGTTTATCTCTCCTAAGGGTTTTCTTTGCCTTTTAAAAAAGATCAATCATATTGAAATACAGTTATCACAATCTGAAAACAAACCAGTTCTCAAACTCCAGATTAAGAACTCCAGAGCTAGGCCAACCCTCTCCTTTGGTTCAGTTGTTTTTCAGCTACCTCAGACTCTTTGTGACCCCATTTAGGGTTTTCTTGGTAAAAATACTGGAATGGATTTCCATTTCCTTCTCCAGCTCATTTTTACAAATAAAGAAACCAAGGCAAACTGTTAAGTGACTTACCCAGGGTCACACAGCTAGCAAGTGTCTAAAAAACCCTTGCTTACTGTCTCAGAGAGGGGAGAGGGGAGAGGGGAGGAAGTTTGAATGGAACTCAAAACTTTAAAAAAATGTTAAAAATTGTTTTAGCGTGTAACTGGGAAAAAAATAAAATATTATTGAAATAATAATATAATCATCTTTTCCTCCTTTCTTCTCTTCCTTCTCCTCTTCTTCCTCCTATATTTTGATAATTATGTTTCAATATAATTGGTTTCCTTGGTAACCCTATGTATTGTATTTTAAGCGTTTAAAAACATTATTCTGAAGGCAGTGCAGTAAATAGAGCACCAGCCTTGGAGTCAGGAGAAGCTGAGTTCAAATCTGACCTCAGACACTTAACACGTACTAGTTGTGTGACCTTGGCAAGTCACTTAACCCCAATTGCCCTCCCTTCCTCCCTCCAAAAAAACCCCCAGAAACATCATTCTGAGAAAGGGTCCGTAGACTTCAACTGCCAAGAGGGTGCATCCGCGACACAAAAGGAATAAGAACTCTTGGCCTAGATTCACTGGCTATGGACCTGAAGAGGCCCCCACCTACTATCTTCTTTGCTCTCACATGATAAAGATCCTCCTCTCTCTGGTTTTTTGAGTTTTGTCTTTCTTAGGATTTAAACTTCTTCCTTCTTCAACTTCTCTCTGGAGTTCTTCCTTCTCCACCTCCCTGGATGTTCTCTGTTATGTCTGGATTTGTCCTTTCTGTTCATAGTTGATCTACCTAAGACAAAATTCCCCTAGCCAGATTATAGAACCAGAGGCTGGTCCTTCTCTTGATGATTAAATTGTCTTTTCCATTCACTGATCTAGACCGGCGTCAAGCACTGCGACCCTAGGACCATGAGACTAGGCCTCCATGGTTATTTCACTAAGTATCGTTTCCCCCATGTTACTCTAAGCATGAAGTTTCCTCCCAGACTGTTGACTTAATTATCAGCCTACATTGTCTTTTGATCAGCTCTAGGCTCACCTTTCATTTACTAACCTGAGAAAACAGACTCCCTTGTCTGGCTACTTTACACTGGCAGGTGTCAGTCATTAGCTCTGATCACTGTACTGCTCTCAACAATTACACATGTGTCACATCCCCTCTTTATTTCCTCTGGAGTGGTCCACTTAATTCCATGTTTACAATGAAAAAAAACCCCTGTTTTCAACTCAAGCAATAAACATTTGTTAGCCATTGTTCTAGAGTTCTCCCATGGTCTTATATGTCCCCACATTCATCAGCAGAATTGGGTGCTAGTCATCAGGTTATGAAGAAAAATTCTTAAGTGGATTGTACATATTAAATAATCCTCTCTCCAAACTATCAAAGTAAGACCTGTATGTATCATAGTCATTAATGGCTATGAGACCTGAAACACAAGTTTCTTACTTTACCAAATGGAAATAGATATCTCTACATTTACCTCTCTATCTATCTGCCCTAGCTCGAGATCAAGTGAAGGAATGCACGCAAAAGCATTTAAAAATGTTAAGCAATACAAGACTTTTTGAACTCTGAGTTTATTTAAGTTTTCCATGAAACTATTATCTCTTCATTGTAACGAGTTCCAAAAGTTCACTAGTCATTATATAAGTATGTTCTTTGGTTCTCCAACTTGTCTTTGGGGCCTCAGTCTCCATCTTGGGTAGATTATTTTACTGTCCAATGAAAGTGATTTCAGAACATACTTGGAATTGGACGGGACTGGATGGCTCCCAGATGAGATATGATGATTCTGATTCTATCATCAATCGTCAGTTGTCTCTGTGGATGTAACTTTTTTTTCTACAGTTCTTTTTTATAGTCGATGTTTTCAATGCTACAGGTTTTTATGAAAGTCTTTAACAAACTGTTCATCTCCTCTCATTATCCTGCAAGTATATACGATCTAGGCATATTTTTCAGTTTTCATGCTAGGTATGTAAGAGAACTGAATTTGTCATGCTGGACTATTAAATAAAGGAATTATTAATGAGTCAGTAGTGAATTGGACTTAAACAATGCTTTCTTGGTAAATTCATCTACCCTATTTAGGAAGTGGATTCTAATCTAGTAAATGATTTATGGTTTCCAAGAGGGAACTGGTACTCTGATGATACCCAAGACATTTTAAATAGAGTTCATGAAAAGAAAATGTGGCTCTGTTTCTTTCATAACTCCTCCTCACCTTCTTTCCTTTGCTAAGTGAAATAGCTTGTCTCTTCATTGCAGAAATAACTGCTCTAAGTAGTGTTGATTTGAATAAGGATTTGGTAAAATGTTCTAATGGGGTAGGGGGGGAAAGGAAAGAAAGGGAGGAGGAGGGTCAGAGGAAGGGAGGCAGAAAGGAAATGGAAAGGAAGACCAAGAGAGATATAGTGTGTCTATTTTTAACGGGCGTAAGAGTTTTGAAGGCTGAAGAATAAATAAATAGGCTGTGTACCCAGTAAGAAAAGGAATATTGCTTTTCCACTCTCTTATGTTACTTATTGGGTTCAATTCTCTCTGTCTCTAGTAGGTCACTAGCAGAGAAATCACCCAAATGTGGAAGGGAGAAATTTGATCTCTTTTTCATTTTTATCCTATTCCTATCCTACCCATCTCAAATTAATCTAGATTTATTCATGTAAAGAAAGAACTTCCCCTCAAAAATCTAACTATCCCCAAGGGATATAGATTATAGCATTTATTGAGACCAGTTAGTAAAGAAGCATGATAGTCAAGAGCAAAATCTGGATGAACAAATCTTCTGAGGACAAGATTCTTTTTAACCAGGTTTACTTGGATGTGGAGGGGCCATGGCAGAGCTTTGTTCTCCTTGGCTATGCTTTGGTCAAAGTAGTGGCTGAAGAAAAGCCAGAGAGGCTGTCTTAGTCACAAGATTCTCCAGGACAGACCTGGGCTGGGGCCCAGATGATGGAAGGACGGTACTCTTAGGACAATCATGGCTTTATCATCTAGGAACCAAGGAGGTAGAGCCCAGAATATAGCTGCATGTGGTCTCTGTGTCACTGAGCCAGAGACTGTACTAAGAAGGGCAGGATTTAGGCTGAGGGTGCTGGAGCACTACTAATCATTTTACCTTGAAGGGAAAGAGGGAGGGAAAGAGGACTTACTGGGTTGAATCACAGTGAAATGGAAATAATCCACATTCTGGACAATAGCTTTTGCCATCCATATCATTTCCACTTCTGGTCATGAAGGTTTTGACAACAAAGCATTTCTTTAGGACACATCTTTCATAGAGACATTGCTTTGTGGTATTTAGTGAAGAACGAGTCCAAACCCTCAAATAAGCTTGACTCCAAGAATGAGGAAAAGAACTGAGGTGAAAAAATCAGAGAAAAGACAGAAGACTGACACCAGGAAAGGGACACTAGATATGACAGAGGAAAGAAAGAATCTTTCTGCTGAACTCTATTGTAATGGAGTTTTGTAATGTATTTAGATCAGGGGCTATTAATCTCATCATTAGGTCGGGGTAATTAATCTTAATTAATTATTAAGATAATTAAGTCTGTGAAGTGGTTTTTAAAAATATTTTGCTAACAATTTCAAAATAATTGGTTTCCTTTGGAATCCTATGGATTTTATTTTATGCCTTTGAAAACATTCTTTTGAAAAGAAGTCCATCACTTTGCCCAAAGGGCTATAAAAATGTGCATCCCCTTTGGTCCAGCAATACCACTTCTAGGGCTGTATCCCAAAGAGATCACACAAGTGGGAAAAGGAGCCATATCCACAAATATTTATAGCAGCTCTTTCTGTGGTGGCAAAGAATTGGAAATCAAGGGGATGTCCATCAATTGGGGAATGGCTAAGCAAGTTGTGGTGTATGAATGTGATGGAATACTATTGTGCTGTAAGAAATGAGGAGTAGACGGACTTCGTAATAACCTGGAGAGACTTATATAAACTGATGCTGAGTGAACAGAGCAGAACCAGGAGAACTCTGTATACAATTACAGATGCATTGTATCTGTGATGACTGACTTTGATAGACTCGGCTCCTCTCAGCAATGCAAGGCTATAAGACAACTCCAAAAGACTCATGATGGAAAGGGATATACATATCCAGAGAAAAGAGCAACAGAGTCTGAATGCAGATTGCAGCAAACTACTTGCTCTCTCTTTTGTCTTTTGTTTTGTTTTATTCCTTCTTTCTCGTTGTTCACTCCATTGGTTATAATTCTTCTTTACAACTTGACTAATGCTTAATGTGAAGGTATTTGTAGATCCTATATCGGATTGCAAGCTACCATGGGGGGAAAAGGGGAAGGAGAGGGAGGGGGAGAAAATTTGGAACTCTGGGAAATGTGGAGCTGAATGTTGTAAACTAAAAGTAAATAAATAAATTTTAAAAAGAGGTCCATCACAAACTCTCTCTCTCTCTCTCTCTCTCTCTCTCTCTCTCTCTCTCTCTCTCTCTCTCTCACACACACACACACACACACACACACACACACACACACACACACACACACACACACACACACACACACACACACACAGACACTAAGAATCACTGGTTTAAATGGATTTCCCCATGGGTGTAGGAATTGGTTTTTACCCTTGCTCAAAATCCTAGGCTTTGTGAATTTCTTTTTCTTTTAAACTTTTCCTAGGTTGGAAAGGAATGGAACATTGTTTGACCTGGTCTGGCCTAGGTGGGATTATTCTGACCC
>CM053587.1:4400528-4430212 GCA_028646515.1 Pseudochirops corinnae
ACACACACACACACACACACACACACACACACACACACACACACACACACAGACACACACACACACACACACACACAGACACTAAGAATCACTGGTTTAAATGGATTTCCCCATGGGTGTAGGAATTGGTTTTTACCCTTGCTCAAAATCCTAGGCTTTGTGAATTTCTTTTTCTTTTAAACTTTTCCTAGGTTGGAAAGGAATGGAACATTGTTTGACCTGGTCTGGCCTAGGTGGGATTATTCTGACCCATGAGAAGTTTTGGATTCTGCAAGAGAGAGGGAGACGGATTTGGGGAGTAGAGCCATGGCAGGAAACTAGCTGAGGCAGAGAGGCTAGCTTTAGTAGCTCAGCTTGTTTTATGGGAGAAAATGAACTCAGACTGCATTTTACTAGGTGACTGTTACCCTTTAGGAAGCATGAGGAGGTTCTGGAAAAGTTTTTTCTCTCCAACTTCCCTCGCCATGCTTGTTCACTGTCAGGCATTCTTAAATAATTCGCTGTTCTGCATTAACTACAGTTGTATTTTATTCTCTTTTGGCTTTTTCTTTACATAAAGTCTGTGATTTGCCGCAGAGGTTTTGTACTATATGTTTTTATGGAGGTAGAATGCAGCAGGCTAAGGAGAGAGGCTAGTATTAGGCTGAAATATACACAAGGATAAAAAGTAGTTCAAGAGAATCCATCATGTCCTAATGATCAGGTATGGATTTGGTCTGGGAGCTCAAAACTTTTATTTTTTTTTTTAAATTAATAATTCGGTAAACCTCTCAGCAGGAAGAATTTGAAAGTGGATCAGAGATAAGTGATTCATTGTTTAGGGATATATTAGGGCCCTTTGAGCACTGATGCCTGGGGCTAGGCAAATTCCGCATGAACATATTGAAATGAGGACAGGTGCAGCTGTAACAAATGCAAACAAATGGGGATGGCCACCGCTGAATTTAGACAGAGGAGAATTTAAGGGTAAGAACTTGGCAGTGTTTCTCCAGCACCACCCAGGAGGCCCTGACAGGTCGACATGAGAACTCTAGCACTTTTCAATCACTCTACATTTTAAAATCATCTTTAAAGGTAGCTAGGTGGTTCAGTGGATAAAGTGCTAAATTTGGAGTCAGGAAGACCTGACCTAAAGTCTGGCCTCAGTCACTTACCAGCTCTGTGACTCTGGTCAAGTCACTTAATCTCTGTCTGCCTCAGTTTTCTCAAATGTAAAATGGGGACGATAATAGCGTCTGCCTCTCCGGGTCGTTGTGAGGCTCAAATGTGATAATACTTGTAAAACACTTAGCACTGGCAAATAGTAGGACTTATTCTCTTCCCTTCCCCTTCCCTGAGGAGGCTGGATGGGATGGAGCTTTAATTTCCTTTCACCTCTAATACTCTGCTGGGAAGCAGTACGCGGCCTTTGGCTCTCAGTTTGGTTTCTCAGTTTCCCTGTAGCGTCCCTTAGTGGAGAGTGGACTGATCAGATACGATCCCCTTGGCCATTGTGCTTAGCCTTATAAACGAATTCCTTTTCATTCTGGTTTACCAGTCAATCTCTTTTGAGTTTGGTTAGTGTGAATTAATTCTCTTTCCTTAAAAGGGAAAGAGGAGAATAGATAAATTTCTGACTGACCCCTAGGAGGGTAGATAACTAGTGTTCTTTTGGTGTTGAACAGGAGACATGTCCATTGGACAACTGACCCCATTTTATCATATGATTGTTGATCGTAAATAAATCCAAGGATTTAGAGTTGGAAGGGGCCTTAGAGAACAACTAATCTTAACTCCTTCATTTTTACAGGTGAAGAAATTAAGGCACAGAGAGGCTGAGTGCCTTAGGATCATAGCATGATGGAGACTGAAAGGAGACTTAGGAGTCTTGCAGTCCATCCCCTCCCTTAATTTTACTAATGAGGAAACAGAGACCCAGAGAGAGTAAGTAACTTAGTGGAGGTCACACAGGTAGTGTGAAAAGGGGGAGCAGGGATCTGAGTCCAGGTTCTCTGATTCTAAACCCAACACGTCCATATACCATGCTGTCTCCCAGGATTCCATCTACTTGTTTACCCATTGGTATTTGTTAACCACCAGTTACTTGTCAGGCATGGCTAAAACCAAGGATTCAGACAACAATTCACCCATCAACAAGGATTTTTAAATGTCTGCTTTTTGTTAGGTATTGTTTTAAGCAATGGGAATACAAATACAGAGATTAAAACAATTCCTACTTGCAATGAGCTTATATTCTAGTGGGAGAGACAATATGGAAAGAAGTAAACATAAAATGAATAATTATAAAGGTAGAGAAAATAATTTAAATGCCAGGAGTTTGGGAAGGAGCATGCCAGCACTTGGGGGAGAGAGAAAGGCTTCGTGCAGAAGGTGAAGACCAGCCCACGCATAAAAAGGATCACCAGTATGACGTCCTGGACAAGGGGTTGTACATCCTTCACTTGAAGTTCTCCAAAGAAGGTGAAGGGAATTCCAAAGAGGGGAAACACCTACCACCTCCTGATAGCTTTGGGCTGGTTCTCATTGATAGGAAGTTCTTCCTGATATCAAGCCCAAGTCTATTTCTTTGTGATTTCCCCAGCCCCTGCTTTCAAGAAGCTTCCATTCATTTGGAGGAGACAACATGTTCATTAGTTTTCTCAGTCCTTTGGGTTCCTTTAATCTTTAGGCTAGATTTGGGGAGTGACTTTGCATCCATCTTTAAGTCTGAAATTCTTCTTTTTCTTCTTTTAACTTTGACTTATTTCCATCTACTTTGTTGATATCTTTGACCTTTGACCATCCTTGGAAATTCTAAATAACAGCACAGGAAAAAAAAAGTGTTCTAAGCCTCTTGTCCAGAAGGACTTGCCACTTAGACTCAAAGGTTGTGAGCGATGGATGGCTGGAAGCCATTTAAAAGGTCAAGGCACCGACTGCTCACTTGTGAGAACTTAACTCTCCTGCCGTTTCCTGCCAGAGGTGATACAAGTCAAAGTGTCGCTTTCTTGACTGTGATAGTACATTCTTATTCTGTAATTGAGTTTTCTGATCCTCCAGTGGTGGGGGAACCTTTGGCCTCGAGGGCACACATGACCCTCTAGGTCCTCAAGTACAGCCCTTTGACTGAATCCAAACTTCACAGAATAAATCATCAAAGGGCTGCACTTGAGAACCTAGAGGGTCATCTGTGGCCTTGAGGCTGCAGGTTCCCCAACCCTGCTTGGCTGTTCTCCTTCTGCCCTTGGGAATATGATACACTGTAGGAGAAATCAGCTTCCTTCTCTCTCCTTATGGTTTCTGCTCTAAGGCAGGGGCCCCAGCTTAATTCGAGACTGGCATCCACCAGCTCACTGACACACCCTCTCAGAGCTGCTTGGCAACTCTTAATGTAGGCTTGTGCAGCAGCATGAACTGGGGAATGCTTAGGTGTGTCCCATCCTGGCCTAACTCTTAACCTTTCCCTCTCATCTTTCCCTTCCCTCTACCCCAAACCATGCCACCCAATAGGGCTACATAGCCACATTTATTCTTGTGTTGTCCAGGGTGGTGGCCAGGAGGTTGGAGAAGAGGGAAAGATTTCCTTTCTTCCTTCTCTCTCCCCTAGGCATACTTGTCTAGAGAGGACTTGCCTCTTTTAAGGCCCTGGGTGCATATACTCCACTGTGAGATCTTTAAAGAACTGCCAAACCAGTGTCCATACCATGAATGACATTTCTAGCAAACATGTTTTTTTACTTCATTTGTTTTTTGGAAAGAGGTAAAACATTCTATTTTCTTCAACTCATGTTTCCTTCCCCCACTCTCATTCTGCCTTATTTATCATTTATTTTACCTCTAATCCTGAAAAAGTAGGCAGGGCCATGTTTTATCTTTCAGTTGACCATTCCTTCGAACCTTAACAATTTCCCATTATGTCATCCTTACAAAGATAAATGAAGTTGAGTGATAAGCCTTCAGGGGCTGGAAGGGTGGGGGGTGGGGGGTGGGGAGAGAGGGGAAAGGAATGGGAAAGGGAAGGAGAAAAAGCTGGATACCAGCAATGTTAAACATGCAGAAGAACCCATGGGCTGTGTCTCCAGCTCAACAGTCAGTCACTGTGATTTACATTCCCAGCTCTCCTGGGCTGGATCTTCTATCCACGAGACATGAGGAATAGAAAAAATGAACATGTCATCTATTTCTTATCTCAGTGATTTATAGGTTTTTAAGGAGGTTCTCCTGTACATCAGAACAGGCTGCCCTTTGCTACTGAATTTGATTTCAATTTCCCTGCAGGAGTGCCAAGCCAAATTTGTTATGCTGGAAATGGACGTAGGCTTTTTCCTCCCTCCCTCCCACCCTACCGCCCTTCTTCACCAACAAATAAATCATGCCCAAGTCTTTTTAACTATACCCTTTAAAATGAAACAAGTACAGGTACTTTTTCAGTTGGACATCTGGACCAATAATTGTTCAGCCAAGACTTGGTCAGATGGTGTTCAATCCTTCTTGATAAATCGTAGCGTAGAGCCCTTTGGGGGAGCTTTTTAGAGAGATTATGGGGGTGGCTGGCCAGGTTTCCTTTTGTATATAACACAGATTAAGGACCTGAACTGACACAATAGGTTTTTTCAGCTGTCTTCTCACACCCAGAGAAAACTGAATCATCAAGCTGAGAGTCTGGTGGCTCAGTGGTGGGAGGTTCAGAGACCGTAGGCCAGCCTCTAGATAGATGCTGTTTCTGAATTCATTCCGATGTAGGTAGAAAGAAGAGAAAAGCTTAGTTACTCTCTCCTGGGCATGAAATTTCTTCAGCCTTCAGACTCAAGAAAGTGTTCCCTTGAAGAAATGTGCTTAATTTCTGGAAGATTGATTAAAAATGAATTATTAGACAATGGTGTGCTAGTAAATGTTAAACAACCAGCTCTTCTCCCTCAAATGTACCCACGACACATCTAAGTTTAATCTGCATTATGAGCATTTTCTCCCTGATTCGTAGCGTTTGCTGATTTCTGGAGTGTAAATGCTCACACTGAAAATTTAACAATCTGCTCTGATAAGCCAGTACCAGCTGGCTCCAGCATACTCTTCAGTAGGAAATAACTACATGATGAGAACCTCAGATTGTATAGTAGAGGACCAAGCACGCTGGTGATGTTTAAGTGTCTGTTATTGATGGAATCCTAATAAAGCTGCCCCCAGACCCAATATTCGAATTTCTTTATGGGCCCCACTGAATAGCAAGATACTCACTCATGCCTGCCCCCCCACCCCCAATGTCCTAACTTCTTCATCTATGCCTCATTGCTCACTAGAACAATGGATGTGTCCATGAATTCACATTTCTCACAGAACACAGCAGGCGTGTCCATGTGATGGGATCCCAGCCACTGCTTCCAGCTAGCCACTGCCCCCAGACCCATTCCTCATATTTCCTACAGAAACAGCAGGTGTGTCCATGCACTCAACCTCAGCCACATCCATCTGGTCTCACACAGGAGCACAGGACTCAGTCAATCAGAAAAACAGCACCAGGAGGATGCCCAAGCAGGATGTGGACCCCAAAGCTATAGAAGAGACTTTCCCCTCTCTAGGGGAGGTTTCCAGGATGAGGCTGGAAGGTGACTTCTTTGCAATATTGGAGAAGGGAGTCTTGGTCAGATGTTGGTTGGGCTAGATGGTGTCTGAGTTCCCTTTCTACTCTGAGTTTCTGTAATTTTCAATCAATAAACATCGATTGTTACTGCTTCGTCATTTCAGTCCTGTCTAGCTCTTTGTGACTTCATCTGAGGTTTTCTTGGCAAAGACAGTGGAGAGGTTTGTCTTTGCCTTCTCCAGCTCATTTTACAGATGAGGAAACTGAGGTAAACAGGGTGAAGTGACTTGCCAGGGTAGGAGTCTGAGGCCAGATTTGAACTCATGAAGATGAGTCTTTTTGACCCAGATGTCTATTGTGTTGTACCTACCTGTAGGCATTTATTAAGTACCTGCAGTGCACCAAGTGCTGGGGATATAAGTACAAAGAATGAAACAAGCCCTAATTTCCTTGGGAAGCAATCAGGCAGCCAATTTCTGACTCATATATACACACACACACACACACACACACACACACACACACACACACACACACATACACATACACACACACACATATATATATATATATATACACATATATACATGACATTGGGGGTGGATTTTAATAGAATAGTAAAAATAAAAGAAGGCTGATTTATTAGATATCTGCTCATTCAACAAACATTATCAAGTGCCCAACACAAGCAGGAGAGGATGAGATTCTGGGAGAGATACAATGTTAGGAGGCAGCCAGATGACTTAGTGTGACGCTCTGTGACCCAGGACAAGTCACTTCACCCTGTTTGCCTCAGTTTCCTCATCTGCAAAATGGGCTGGAGAAATAAATGACAGACCCCTACAGTATCTCTGCCAAGAAAGCCCCCAGTGGGGTCACAGAGTTGGACAGGACTGAGATGACTGAACAGGATGGGGATGGAGTGTTTGGCTCAGACTCAGGAACGCCTGAGTTTGAATTCTTCTTCACACTCTTCATTGGTTGTGTGACCCTGGACACAATTCTCTGTACTTCAGTTTCCCCAAGACGCCAGGTGGCAGCGAGGATCCAATGGGACAACACGTACACGCAAGGTACTTCGGAAACTTTACAGCACTGTATAAATGCTTGCCATTACTAGGTAAGACTGTCTGCCCTTATGGGGGTGACAGTGGAGTGTTTCCCTATATTCCATCCATCTCTCCTCCCCTAAAAGGAATGTATTTGGGGTCCAAAAAAAAAAACCCCAACAGAGCTCTTTTATACTTTAGGAGCAGAGGAGAGAGGAGGCCTAAGCTTTAGAGTAATTATTGACCTCAAGGAAGAAGATCTCTCCATGTCAGAGGCCAGACATTCCCAGTGACCTCGGCCTGGGAACTTTCAAACAAGGAGAAGGCAAGATGGTGAGGGGGAGCTCCCTGCTGGGTCGCTGTGCACATCCTCAATGCAGCCATTGTGTCAGGTTTGCAGGTATAATTAAGGCCAGTGACCTCTTCAGATACCAGCAGCAACTAATGAAAATGTGGAGAGCAAGACTGAAAGAGGCGCTGACTTATCCGTTCCCCTCAGGCTTCCTCATTTAGGCCCTGGGTCCCGTGAAGGTGGCTCGGAGGAAGGCCGCCATGCATCTCTCCTCCCTGGCCTGAGCTCCTGGGAGGCAGTACAGATGTCGATGGCGTGGGTTTGTTTTTGTTTTTAAAGGGAATGGCCATTTCCGTCTCTGGATCTGCCACACGAATGAGAACCACTGAGATTTGGGGAATTCCAACCTGGTTTAGAGTTGTGGTGCAGGGTGATTGATGGAGCTTTGGAGGAGAGGCAGCAAAGAGGCCTTCGCTTCTGCTCCGCGTTCATTTTGGTGCTGAAAAACGTTAATGGAGTAGATGGGTCTTTCCCCTCAAGAATCTGTCTTTTGTTGGCATCTTCAAAATGGTCCATGTCTACACGGGTCTGGAGAAATGGCGGTCTCAGGATCATGGATTTAGATCTAGACGGTGTCTTAGAGGCCGTTACATCCAATCTTTTCATTCTTTCTTACTGTTGCTCAGTTCCATCTGACTATTCATGGTGCCATTTTGGGGTTTTCTTGGCAAAGATACAGGAGTGGTTTGCCACTTCCTTCTCTAGCTCATTTTACAGATGAGGAAACTGAGACAGAAAAGGTGAAGTGACTTCTCCAGGGTCACACACTAGCAAGTGTCTGAGGCCAGATTTGAATGCAGGAAAATGAGTCTTTCTGATTCCAAGCCCAGTGCTCTATCCACTGTGCCACGTGGCTGCCCATACAGGTGAAGAAACTGAGGCACACAGAAGTTAAGTGACTTGCCCAGGGTCACACTTGGTAGGCAAGATTTGAACCCAGGTCCTCCTGCCTCTAAGGCCAGTACTCTATTCGCTATGCCACTGGACCCCAGCTCTGGGTCACCAGACAGGATTATCCGGATGCTGGTACAAGCGAAATTAATAATAATAACCCCAATTTATCTAGGGCTTTATGTACGTTACTTCATGTGATCCTCACAATAGCTCTGTGAGGTAAATGCTAGTATTACCCCCATTTTAGAGATGAGGAAACTGAGGATGAGGACTTCAGTGACTTGGCCAGCGTGTTTGTGAGAGGCAGTGAGAATCTGAGGCCATGTAACCTGGCTGTGGTTCATTTACTCGTTACCGTTTATGGGCACAGCTGTATACAGTGGGCAGCAATGGCGTGCTGGTGCAGGGTCTGCAGCCCGGCTGACTGTGAGCTGCAGATGCTGTGTGCCAGTCATCCAGGATTGCATGCATCTGTCTGAAGGCCACTTTGAGCTTCCTGGGAGGAGCCAGGAACAATAGGTTTTACCGAAGCCGCTGTTAAGGATCTCATTGCAAACCGCAGGCCTTACATTTCCCATGAAATGCAAAGAACCTTCAGAATGGAAAGGCCCAAAGATCCCGGCTGATAAACGCAGACCCCACACTGGTCTCATTTGTGCTGCCTCCCTGGCCCACCACAGGGCCTCTTGAGCTCCCCGGATAATTAGGGTAACAACCAAGTGCCTTTCCAGAATATCCACTGATCCAAACGGAAAACTCTTCCTGAGCCGGCACACAGACAGGAAGCAGAAAGAACAAAGTACTCTGGGCAGCCTGGCAGGATGCTAGGCAGCAGCTTTTCCTTTGTGCTGCTTAAATGAAATGGCCAACTGAAAACTCCCCCAATTCCTACTGCAAAGACTCAGCCATCTTTGGTGCTTATGGACTCAACCAATCACATCACCCCACCCTGCTTAAATTGGCAGCTTGGTGGTAGAGTGACTTGGGTCCTGGGCCTGAAGTCAGGAAGAACTGAATTCAAATCTAGCTCAAATACTTACCGGCTGTGCCTCCTCAGCAAGTTAACCAGCTTCTACCTACCCGAGTCTGCTCAACCATAAAGAGGCGAGTCATAATAGCGCCTGCCTCACAAGACTGTGAGATGTTTGTGAAGTGCTTAGCACGGTGCCCAGCACACAGTAGGTATTTGATAAATGGTTTTAAATTTTAATTTTTCCAAAGTAATTGGGAGCATTGGGAGCTAAGGACAGGCTGAATTGAGATTCATAGTTCTACCAAGAACCCAGCAAAGAAGTGACACCGTACCTGAGATGAACCTCTTGGGGACGCCATGACTTTGAGAAAAAGACTTCTAGTCATCGTCAGCTGTGAGTTTTCCCTTGGCTACATGTTTTTCCTAAGTTTTAGCCAACTGTTCTCTGGACTCTGTATATACCAATGTGAGAATATAACGTACACTTCTGGGGAGTTTTTTAAAGCTAATTATACTGCTTAAGTAAATATCCCTTTATAGACAACTACGCATCGGAGGCTAGGTGGTACTCTGGATAGAGTACCAGACCTGGAGTCAGGAGGACCTGAATTCAAATCTAGCTTCAGACACCTACTAGTCATATGACCCTGGGGAAGTCACTTCACCCTGTTTGCCTCAGGAAATGGTGAACTATTGAAGTATTTTTGTCAAGAAGACCCCAAATGGGGTCACAAAGAGGCAGACATGATTGAAAAAATGACTAAACAACAACAAAAAACTACTTGTGTGTTTACTAAATAATTTCTCAACTGATAGTTATGACTACTTGTGGGCCAGCCATGGTACAGTGGTGGGGGTTCATAATCTATATAATTTAGGCAGAGACTCTTGAACCCTTCAGGGCTGCCCCTAGATCCTTTATGGGATGTAGTAGTCATGTTTGTGAATGAGAGTGGGATTTGGGAGAGCATCTTCTGAGCCAGGTCTACACCAGAGGTGCCTAACATGTAGCCTGGCTGCATTGCTGCCCACAATACTGCAGAGTGAGGCCTGAACCAGATTAAAATATAATTGGGAAATATTTAACAAAAGAAATAAAAATATAATAGAACATAGATAATGTCCAGATGTGGTTTTCTACCATTTAGTGGCCCCATTTCCATGTGTTTGACCACCCCCCCCCCCCCCCCGCTAGTTTATGCGATGGTAAGCTGAGCCCTAGACCCAACAGGACCCAAGACCAGAAGTCCCCTCTTCTAGAAAAGGTGGTTCTATGAGCAGCCACCTCCTCAGCAGTACATTCCTCTCCACAGGGCCCCAGGACAAGAAAAGGTAAGTGCTCAGTACCCTGACTTACCATAGCAGAAGCAACATGAGAGAAGTAGCCTGGGGTATGATTAACGTCTCTATCGGATAAGTTCCTCTGTTGCCTTGGATTTTCACTTCACTCACTGCGATGGGGAAGTCAGTGCCCGTGGACCCGCTTTTGCCTCTGCCTCCGACATCACTTGCTAGTGATAATAACAAATGACATTTAGATGGAACTGTAGGTTCGGGGAATAAGTCGAGCAAACGCTGTGACTCTCCCAGTACCTAGTAGGAGAGTCTGTCCATCCGCATTATGTATTTAATGTTTATTAATGAATGGATTCTGAAAATAATCTTTAAAAATCATACTAAGTACTTCTCCACGTGTTACTTCATTTAATCTTCATGGCCTCCCTGCGGGATAAGAACACTGGACCTGGAAACACCAGCTTTGTGTCTGAATCTCAGCTCTGTCACTTAACAGCATGTGTGACCTCAAAAAAGAAGTCGCTTGATTTCCCCGGCCTTGGTTTCCTTGTCTGTAAAATGACGGCCATAGATATTCTCCAAGTCTCCTTCCAGTTTAATATATTGTGCTCTCTGCAGTACCATTTTATGAATAAGAAAACTGAAGGTCAGACAAATGACTTGCCCAGGGTCATAGAGCTGGAAAGTAGCAGATATGACATCAAAGGCAGTGTACTTTCCACGACTTAGTGCTATGGAGGGGCTTGGATCACACCCTGCAACTGGAGGGTGACGAGGGCTCCTACCCACTCAAGTTTTTCTTTTCTAAGAACTAGGAAACAAGGTGTTCTTCCCATAGACCCCTGAGGAGATACAGCAGCCGTGTTCTGGGGAATACTCTTCGTTTTTATTTCCATCAACCAGGAGCAGGCACATGTGCATGCTGTCCCCATATCTGGACATATACCAGCTCCTTTTCTGGGCTCTGTGCTGTTGTTCAAGGCAACAGGGAAGAACAGTCTTTCTGCCGTACTTACACTGGTTGGTACAGACAGATTTGCCTAAACTGCAAATGGATGTAGACAGAGCGAGTAGATAGTGCTGGGGCCAGTCAGTTCATTTCCTGGATAAAATCCCACCCTCTATCATCAGACTTGCTGCCAGCCTCCGGATGTTTTGAATAAAATTTCCCAAATCATGACATCATTTTCCTTGGAGCCTCAGGAGGAATTCCCCCCCCCCCAAAAAAAAAAACCTGATAATGTTAAAGTCTGAGAATTCTTGGTACTTAGGAAATTAATCATGTCTACTCGAGCTTCCTCAGTCAGACTTGACAATTATTGAGCTTCCTGCATGGAGCCATTTCAAAAGGATTACCCTGTCTTAGGCTTCAGTCCCACTCAAGATGGTGCACAAGGAACTGTTCTCCAGGAATTCAGTTCTCTCCTGGGCTTACACACAGATGTTTCGTTTAATCGTTTTCAGTCATGTCTGACTCGTCATGACCCCTTTTGGGGTCTTCTTGGCAAAGATACTGGAGTAGTTTGCCATTTCTTCTGCCAGCTCATTTGGCAGATGAGGAAACTGAGGCAAACGTGGTTAGGTGAATTGCCCAGCTAGTAAATGATGTCTGAGTCTGGATTTGAACTCAGGTCCTCCTGGCTTGGGGCTCTGTGCTCTATCCTCTGTGCTACCTAGTTGCCCTTACCGGCAGAAGGAACAAATATTCCTCCATTTATTGACTCCAACAAAAACAGAGAGGAGGAAACTGCCCCTACTCTCTACCTATCCCCCAGAGTCTCTAGGCTTAATACCCAGGCTTATGTCCAGAACTTTCTCTGACTTGTCATACTTGAGTCAAGTCTCAGCCCAATTTAGATGAGAGCTCCTCGACTTTTCTGTAGCATTTGGCCCGCCCTCCCTCCCACCCCTCCTGAAACTCTTTTCTTTTGACTCACAGGACACTTATCCCTCTACATTTGGGAGCAGACCTGTATCTCTATAAGGAATAGTCTTTAAAACCTGACCTGATGACTCTCATACCATTGGCTACTGTCAATACTTGTATGCAAATAATAACAGATTCTCATCCATCAATTGACTGACTCACTTGTACACTCCTTTCAATTCCAAACCTCCTTTCTGCTTAAACCCCAAATGACAAACCTCGCCCACTTCATTCTCACCAGATGACCTGGCTTTCTACCTCGCTGAGAAGATGGGAGTGTTCTCACAGGATCACCTGATGTAGCTGTTTTGGCTTTGAAGGGCCTCACCAGGAGGAGCTGGGTCAAGCATACCACTCTCCATTTTTTCAGATGAAGAAGAGGTCCTTCTCCTTGCCAAGGCAAATCCCTTTGTCTGCACAAATGATTCCATTCTGCCCCGTCTCACCAGAAGATTTCACTCTTTCATCCCTCCTCGTTTCCTAATCTTTAATTGCTTTTTGTCTTCTACCTACAAACTCCCCCATACTTCTCCCATCCACAAATATAAAAATAAAAATCCTCACTCGATCCATTCATTCCCCACTAACTATTGTCCCATATCTTTCCTTTTTTTCCAGGTCTAAACTTCTTCAGAAGGCCTTGTGCAATCAATGCCTCTACTTCCTTTCCTCTACGTCTATGTCTCTTCTTAATTCTGCATTCGGTTCTGGCCTCTTCATTCACCTGAAACTGCTCTTTCCAAAGTTACCAATGATTTATTACTCTATCTGGTCTTCCTCCTTCTTGACCTCTTTGCAGCCTTTCACAATGTCAATCGTCCTTTCTCCTTGATGCTCTACATTCCTGAGGTTTTCGTTCTCATCCTCCCGGTCTGATTGTGCCTCCTTAATCTCCTTTGCTAGATCCACATCTTGGCTGCTGACCCCAGGCGTCTCGCAGGGCTCTTCCCTCTTCTGTTATTTCTCTACAATTTCATGTGGCCTCACCAGTTCCCACGGATTCAATGATCATCTCAATGCAGATGATTCTCAGATATTTTTATTCAGCCCCAGCTTCTGTCCTGACCTCAGTCTCGCTCTCCAGTGATTAGACATTGGACACCAGATGCCCCGTAGACATCTTACATTCAGCATCTCTCCAGTCCCTCCACCCCCACCCCAAATCCCCTCCTTTTCCTAACTTTTCTATTACTGTCAAGGGCACCATCGTGCTTCCAGTCACTCAGTCCTCACTTCCCCCTTGTCCTTGATTCCTCACTCTCACCACCCAGATCCTGTCTGTTAGCCAGTCTCATCAATTCTGTTTTTATCATATCTCTTCTGGATGTTTTTGTCTGTTCTCTCCTCTAGCACCAACACCAACCTGGAACCCTTGTAAGAGCCTGCCAGGTGTTCTTTGCACCCCAAGTTTCTCCCCATTCTAGTCCATCCTTCACTCATTGGTCAAACTGATCTTCCTAGAGTACAGCTCTGGCCATTTCACCCCTCCTCTTCCCAATGAACTCTAGTGACCTCCTGTCACCTCCAGGATCAAATATAAAATCCTCTGTTTTACTTTTTAAAAAAAATTATGGAATAAAAGAAGCATTTCCATAGTATAGTATTATAAAAAAAGATGATTGTGCAGAAAACAGCAAATCTATTATTTACAACTTGAGGTTCCTTTTAAATATATAATAAAGATATCATGTAAATTTTTTTATTTTTAATTTTTGGAATAAAACAGGCATTTCCATAACACAGTACATGAAACCGCAAACCTTCTATGCACAACTTGCTATTCCTTTCAGATAACAAAATTATCATGTGTTTCCTTTTTTTCTTCCCTCACTTCCCCTACCCCTGAATCCCTACTCTAGAGATGGCTACCATTAGACACAAATGGGTGTGTGTATATATGTAAAATTACTCTATACTTACTTCTGTTTCTCAGTTCTTTCTCTGGATGCAGATAGTGTCTTTCTTCATACGTTCTTTATAGTAAATTTGGCTATTTATAACAGAAAAAATGACTTATTCATGCAAAGTTATTCTTAAAACAATATTGCTGTTACTGTAGACAATGTTATCTTGGTTCTGCTCATTTCATTCTTCATTATTTTATGCAAATCTTTCTACATTTTTCTAAAATCATTGAGCTCATAATTTCTTACAATATAATAATATTCCATCACAATCATATACCACAACTTGTCCAGCCATTCCACAATTGATAGGCATCCCTGCAGTTTCCAGTTCTTTGCCACCACAAAGAGGGCTGCTACAAACATTCTAGAACGTATAGGCTCTTTTCGTTTTTCCTCGGATCAAATCTAGAAAAAGACCAAGTAGTGGTATTGCTAGGTCAAAGCGTATAGGTAGTTTGATAACTCTTTAGGCATAATTCCAGATTGCTTTCCAAAATGGTTAGACCATTTTACAATTCCAACAATATACTGTAATTTTTTTTCCTTTTTCTTCCCTCTCCACCTGCCCCTGACATGGCTACCATTAGACATAAATATGTATATATGTATGTATGTATGTATGTATGTATATATATATATATATGACAATGATCTCAATCTTTTCAGTAAAATATGAAATACTTTTATTGATGAAACTGTTCAAAAGCGAAGAGAGCCCCAGACAATTATGGCAGAATATAGGTGGCACACTGGATAGAACTCTTGGTTTGGAGTCAGGAAGACCTACCTGAATTCAAATACAGCCTCAGATACTTACTAGCTGCGTGACCCTGGGCAAGTCACTTACCCCTGTTTGCCTCAGTTTCCATATATGTAAAATGATCTAGAGGAAGAAATGGCAAATCATTCCAGGATCTTTGCCAAGAAAACCCCAAATGGGGAAACAAAGTGTCAGACATGACTGAAAATGACCCCCAAACAATAAAACAACAATTAATCACTTGAGGAATAGACAAAATACCGTCAGACTTTGAAATGTACTAAATATATGGCAGCATTCTTACAAAAACGACTGGATGACAAGAAAAGTCAATAAAATTACAGATATTCACATAGTGCTTTAAAGTTTGCGGGGCACTTTACACACATTCCTTTGGGCAAATCCCTCTATTCATGTACAGTAGTTTCCTTATATGAAATGAGAGGATTGGCTTAGATGACCTTGAGATACCTTCCAGGTCAAGATCCTATGATAATTTGAGCCTCATTCTATCCTTGTGAGGAGGGTACAATAGATGTTATTATCCCCATTTTACAGGTTGACAAACTGAGACTCAGAGGACTTAAATGACTTTCCTAAAGTCACATAGCTTGCAACTGCCAAAGGTGGGGTTTAAACTACTCCTAGTGTGTACTCTAACCAGTAGGGAACACTGCCTACTAAGCATGTGTTAGAAAACATAACAAATGTGAGAAGACTTTGAGGAGAAAATGAGTCAGAGAGAGTACTGGAAACTCCTGCAGAGTAGGAGATACAGCTTAATATTCCCTTTGTCCTGTAGGGTAATTAATATAGTGTTTAGCATATATTAAGTGCTTAATAAATGCTTGAGATTAAAAAAATACTTTGTGTTAGGAAAAGTTTCCTTAATTAATCACCATAATCTCTCTGCCTCAATTTCCTCTTCTGTCAAAAAGAGAATAACAATAATAATCTACTTAACAGCATTCTCATTCAACAAATAAATAATTATTGAACATCTACCCTGTGTTTACATGCTATGGAGGGGACAGAGGGGCCCAAGACAACCATTTCCCCGGGGAATCCTATAATCCAGCTGGGCAGACAATATTAACACACATGGGAAAGGTTAAATAAAGTCTACATATGACTAATTGACAAGCAAGGGACAAAGGAGACTTCTAGAGAGGTCGGAGAGGGATAGGTGAGACCTATGGTGAACGCTGAAGGATGGGCTGAGTGGAGAAGCATGGAGAAACCTAGCTCACCTGGGCACGTCACATGAGAAAAATCTCAGAAGTAGGAATGAGTCAACATAGATGGGGGACAACATAGGGCAGCCTGGAAGGAGGGATCAGTGCACACTGGGAGAGAGACAGGAGAGAAGTTTAGAGAGGAAGGTTGGGTTCTATTCTGATAGCCCTTGAATGCCAGGCTAAGGAGTTTCACCTTTATCCTCTTGTCTTTCAGGAATCATTAAAGGTTTCTGAGGGAGCCACATGATCCAAGTGTTGTTTTTGAAGGTGAATCTGGCAGGAATGTCGATGATATATTGGAAAGTGGAGAGCCTGAAGGGAAAAAGAGCAGTCAGAAGGATTTGGCAATAGTACCCACATTAAGTAATAATGACTTAGATGATGATGGGATCTGTGGGAAGAGAAAGGAAGACAAAAGCATGGTAAACCTTAGGCAGGAAGAATCAATAAAGAAGAGATTACTTTGTGATCATGGTCAGATTCCCAGGGATTTCAATATTTCCATTCTTTATGTCACCTCTTGTGGGGATCTACTAGGTACTGGGTCTAAAATCAAAGAAAGAAAAGAGCTTGGTTTAAGATAAAAACATTAACATGGACATACTACTTAGCATGAACAAAAGGGCCAACAGATAAAATAGACATACATAAAATGGGAAATTGCTAATGGAAGCCTCTTAAAATGTAATAGCCTATGGTTCAAACTTTCCAGAAAACAATTTGGAATCATGCTAAGAAAGTAACAGTATCTATGACCTTTGGCTCAAAGAGAATATGCTCCAAAGAGGGCAGGAATTGTCCCATAGACAACAAAATATTCATAGCAATATATTTCCATGATAGAAAAAAAACTGGAAACAAACCAATTGTGATTCATACATATAATAAAATATTATTAGGCAGTAAGAAATGATTGTGAAGAATACAGAGAGCAATGGGAAGATATGAACCAATTCAAAGTAAAGAAAGCAGAAGGATGAAAACTGAACATAAGGAATACAAGCACAGCAAAAAAGGAAATGGAATTGGGTAATTTTGGTGGGCCCCAGAGAAGAGATATAAGAGTACCCCTCCCTTCCCTCTTTGCAGAAGTAGTGATCTATGGAAGTGGGACAACACTTCCAATGTTGGACTTGGTTGAGGTATCTGTTAGTTTTGCTGAATGACTCCCCCTTCTACCCCCTTTCTTTTATTCTTTGTTATAAGGGATGGTTTTCTGAGTGGGGAGGAGGCATATTGTGGGGAATTAATGTGATGTAAAACTCAAAAGATAATAATTTTTAAAAGAAAAGAAAAAGAATTTGAATGGGATAAAACCAACAAAAAAAGTTGGAAAGCTAAGATTGACCCAACAGAGAATTATCCCAGAAATGAATCCATCACTAACAAAAGTAAAGCTCTCGATTATCTACAGGAATTAGTTGAGGGCCTGTGGATTGCATGGAGGGAGGGGGAAACCAACAACACTTCCTGCCTCATCAAGAAAGTTTGGTCTTTCTCATTTTGGAAGGCAGTCAGTTGTATCTCTCTGCAGACAATTACAATGACTATAAAATGAAGTCTCCTTCCTCCCCAGGCGTCTTTCTGTGGGATGCTCTCAGGCTAAAGCATACATCACCGTGTAAAAATGCATTCCTTCTATTGAGAAGCTCCACTCCCTCAGAAATGATCAGGAAATGGCTCAGTTGGGTGCTTGCTCAGCCTTCCCTTGTCTCTAGAAGCAGAGGGATGGTCCTACATTCCTGGGCTGCCTGCACTTTGGCAGCAAGGTCTCTCTCCAGGGCAACTGAATCTTTTTTTTTTTTTCCTTAAGATAACTACAACTGATACATTTCTAAAGCCCACTAATGAGTCAGTAATCATAGTCCTCAAGAATGTGAGGTTCTTCTCCCCACACCTCCCCTACCAGGGAAGAAAAATCACCAGGGAATCCAATGAAAGATTTATGAGACTGGTCCCAGGAAGAGAGGTTTCCCCCTGTATCTGTTGTTCTCAGCAGGGGCTCTAGGAGGAAGGTGGTGGGCAGGGAGGAGCCTGGGAGTGAGTAAATTAGGGCCAGGTAAAGACATTCTCACTCTTCAGGTAGGTCCTGGAGGAAAGACTTTAGATAGTAACTATAGAAACCAGCTAATTAGAACCCAACTGTCAATAAAACATTCAATATCCTCTGCAGAATGTGTCCATTCCAGTGGTACCCAAACTGGCTCCACCCTCTCCGCTGTTTGTGAGTTAGAATACCATCATTCTCTTTTTTTTTTTCTTTTCTTATTTTTGCTTTTTGGAGGGCAGTTGGGGTTAAGTGACTTGCCCAAAGTCACACGGCTAGTTTTTTGTGTTAAGTGTCTGAGGTCGGATTTGAACTCAGGTCCTCCTGACTCCTCGTTGGTGCTCTATTCACTGTGCCACCTAACCACCCCAACACCATCTTTCTTTATAACGCTTTGATTCAATTTGTATCTTCTCTCAGTTGGGCTATCCTGATCTCTTTCTGGCCACTGGACCCAGATGGCTCCATAGGAGAAAGTGAGGCTGGTGCTTTTGTACAGCTCTGCCTCACTTAAATCCAGTCATTTTCATGCCATGGCATCACCTTCTCAATGTCATGATCGTCTTTAAGAATGAAGGAGAAACAACAAACAAGAATGATAAAATAGCCTGGGACAAACTGCTACCGTCTTCATTGTCAGAGACTCTTCTGTAGCAAACACAAAACGGAAGCATGTCTGCAGAAAGCATAGGTGGAGACCTATGGTACAAAAGCACCACGTAAGTGCAAAGTACCAGTATTTTTTTCAACAAATGGCAAAACAGAATCAAGAGAGCTTGTCCCTTTGGCCCAGGTCTCACTTATCCTGGGGAGAAGGCGTGGCTTGGATCCTGTCTGGATTTTGCACCTCACTCGGGGCTTGGCCCCTGATAGGTACTCCAGAAATACTTGTGGAACCGAATCAAATGAGATAATTTAAATCTAGAAATGATCTAATTACCTTCTCTAGTAAAAAAATGTTGCCTCCTTCACAAAAGCCTCTTTGGCAGATTCAGTTTGATCTGACAAGCACTCATTGCTCTTACCATGTGCCAATCACTCTGTGAAGTGCTGGGAACAAAGACAAGTGAAATAGTCCTTAGCCTCCAGGAGTTTATCGTTTTACCGGGGGAGGCAATGTAACAAATGTGAAATTTTCCAAATAAATGCAAAGTAATGGGAGGGGCTGGGAAGCACTAACAGCTGGGGCAATCCAGGGAAGTCTTTTGTAGGATGAGATCCTTGATCAGAGTCTTGAATTTGGATAGGGATTCTGGGATGTAGAGGTCTGGGGTGGGGAGTGGGGGGAGGGAACGTCCCAGGGAAGGGCGCTAACCTATTTGAGAGTATATATTTGATCTTGGAAAAACATGGAAAGACTCGCACAAAATAATGAGAAGTGAAATGAGCAGAACCCAGAGAACGTTGTATACAGTCACAGCAATATGGTTTTAAGAATGACTTGGAGTGACTAAGTCATTTTGACTATTATACATACCCAAATTAGCTATAAAGGACATAAGAAGGAAGATGCCATCCGCCTCCAGAGGAAGGACTGACTGATAAATAGAAGGATGTGTAGAATAATTATATGTATGTACATATATCTGTTTGTGTACAATGGTGACCATCTGTAGGGTGGGGGGAGGGAGGGAAAAAAGGAAAAAAAAGAAATTTGTGTAATTTTGTTATATATTTAAAAGGAATAGCAAGTTATACATAGTAGACTTGCTGTTTCATGTGCAATCATCTTTTTTAATTTACTATTTTATGGAAATGCTTGTTTTATTTCATGAATTAAAAATTAAATAAATTTTAAAGAAAGAATAGAGAGGTAGAGAAAGAATGCCTGCAAGTAGGCCAGATTGACTGGAATGTGTAGTGTTTGCTGAGGGGAGCTGTGAAGATGCAAATCTATCAAGGGTAGCAAAATCAGTGGATTTGAGTCTGTACTTTCCTACCTTGCCTTGCCAGTTTCCAAATGGTGATGCTGTTAAGGGCCATGGGAGCACATCAACAATGGAAAGGGGAATGAAGGGCTGCTTGCTGGGTTAGTTAGCACCTGAGTTCCTGAAAGTTTGATAATCTCAGGAAAGATTCTTTTTTAGAATCATGAAGGTTTTCATACCATTTCACTTTTTCCTTTTTAAGAAATTTCAGCCAGGCAGTTCATAGGAAGAAAGAAATTAGAATCAGTCTATGACAACACACTATTATAGCAGGAATTCTTAACTTTTTTTTTTGGTATGTCATGGACCTCCTTGGCATTCTGGTGAAGCCAAACAACTGGTAGTTTGTTACTTACATTCATAGCAGAAAGAAATCCTACATTTCAGTTAGAGATTAGCAAAAATAAAGATGTGCATTTTTATCTATCTATATGCATGGGCCTGCTGAAATCTTATCAAAGGTGAGGAACCCCTGGTAATTCAACCATACAGTGTTTCTGAGAGGTCAGTTGTTGATGAGGGTCACTACTCTTCTGGAAATGAAAATGACAAAGTGTATTGGGGAAAGCATCGTTTTACCCACTGCACAAAGTATTCCAAACCTGATGAGATGTATTTAAAAGACAAGTGGGAATTCTTTATTTTCCAGTTTGGTGCATCACTGACAGTCTCAGTAGCAGAGTGGGGCTTCTCCTAAAATACAGGATTTAAAGGAAGTATGGTGAGATTGGCTATGAAATCTCTCGGATTTCAGTTTTCCATATAAAGATTCAATCAAATCAAACAATTGACAAATATCTCTTAAACACTGGATTGTGTTCACTGTACTAGACATACAAAGAAAAAATGAAATGGTCCCTGCTCATAAAGAACTTACATTCTATTTGGGTGGGGGAGATATGAAAGTATATATCTGTATACTTATGGATATTGGTAATTGGGTTAGAAGCTGGTGCAATCAGGAAAAGCTTCATGTAGAAGATTACCCTTGATTTGAATTGTGAAGGAAATTAGATATTCTAAGAGGCAAAAACAAGGAGGGAAGGCATTCCAGGCACGGAAGGGCAACCAATGCAAAAGCATGGAGACAGGAGATGGGATGCTATGTGTGAGGAAGGGCAAAAAAGTCTGTCTGGTTGGACTTCAGAGTCCAGGAAAAGGAGAAATGAATAACAAGATTGGAAAGGTAGGCTAATATATCTCCATATCATATATCTGGAGATATACATACATACATACATATATATATATATATATATATATATATATACATACATACATATATATATATATACATAGGCAAGAGTTCACAGCCTAATGGGGGAAAACATGTAAACAATTCTGTACAAATAGGATATATGCAGGAAAAATTGGAGATAACAGAGAGAAGGCACTACAATGAAATCAGCTGAGAACTTCTAATAAAATCTAAATATGTACCAGACCAGTAGTCCAGACAAGAAATAGGCATTTTAAAAGTAACCCACTTCTTGTTGTTGTTTCAGTAACATTTAACCCTTTGTGACCCCATTTGGGGTTTTCTTGGCAGAGATACTGTAGTAATTTGCCATTTCCTTCTCCAGCTCATTTTACAGATGAGGAAACTGAGGCAAACAGGGCTCAGTGACTTGCTCAGAATCACACAGCTAGTAAGGGTCTGAGACTGGATTTGAACTCAGGTCCTCCTGATTCCAGGGCTAGCTCTCTATCTACTACACCATCTAACTGCCCCAAAACATTTAATTGGTACTAAAATAATTAAGAAGGGGATGGAGAAAAATAATCCACAGATATACTCCAGGGAGTGAATCATGTAGAAAGCAATCTCTTCTGGGATTTCTGCTCCAGTGTGGGTGGAGGGCACTTAAAATGTCTGAAGTGGCCAGACTGAAGGGTCAGGAAAGATTCACTCATGTAGTGTCTGGATCCCACCACTTCTAGCTTCTACTTCTTTCTAGCAGCTCAGTCACACTGGAAGATCCTTCCCCTTTCTTCTAGTTCCCCTTTGCATGTTCTTGCAGTTGGCAAAAAGGATACATGTTATTGTCCCCCCACCCCTTTTGTAAAGTTCAAAATTGCTGTAAGGATCACTTCTCAGACATTTCTCCAAACCAATTAAGATACTATACTTCACAGCCAGTTGTCTTGAGCCATGGGGACACTATTTCATGGGAAGCAGAATCCTGGGAACTTCAACCAGGTCTGTCCATGAGGTTCAGTATCTCAAGGGAAATAGAATTCTTTGAGTATTTTCCTATTACATACAAAACTGCTGTTTTGTTTCTATTGACTAAGGGGAGAGGATAGGATAATACCAGGATGAAGATGGGTCACACTGAACCTGGCAGATCCTATTTATAGTTCTGGTCTCTATTTCATAGTCATGAATCTTCCAGTCTGCTTACTTTTGAAAGAGTAAGCACTGGAAAGTATGCCTAACATATACAAATAACATGACCCTATGACATTTGAATTAGCTGCCACAAATGAATAAGAGCCCCTAATCAATCAATGCTCAGTTCCATTATTTTCTTAGTCATCTTGATAGGACTTGAGTCAGAGCTAAATCAAATGAGTACATTATCTATCAATGCTTTCCCATTACCAACTGCATAATAATATACATCTCATTACTTCTGCACCTTTATTTCTTTCTCTGCAAAGCTGGGTTAAAGCTAACGTATTTCACCTTACTTGACTGATAAATTATTTTAAAATGCTTTGGAAATGAAAAAGACATAGTGAATGATTATGTTTTTTCTCATATTGCAAGAGGTTTCTGGACATGAGGGCTGAAGTAGCTGAGAAAACCCAAGGAGACAATCATTGCTTAACACAATGTTTTCTTCTTGTTTGGGGTGTGGCCACTTAGTGCTGGCTTAAGAATCCAGTCCCTGGAACATCATTTAGAAATGCACATCATGTTTATGGAGAATTCTGGATGATTGAGTCTGCCCTAAATGAAAGCTAAAGCAAAGTAGAGAAGCTGACAATCATCTGAGGTCCTTTATACGATCTCAGCTATTTCTCTTGGCAATCCAGGTTAAAAGCAATCTGGTGATTATGATGCAGGGCCATCCTGTTTAATGTAGCAACCTTGAAATTTAATAAATGATAACAATAACAATATTAATAAACAATCCTTCAATCACAGTTAATCTCATGGAGTGTTGACTTATCTGTTGGAAGGAGCACAAATTGAATTTGAAGCCGAGGCATGGAGCCAGAAGGCGCTGGTTCAAGATCTCATTGTGAGAACGAAACTTTTCATCATGAGTTTTCATTTCTTCACATGAGGTGTCCGTAACACGGAGCTGTTTCAGCACTTGGGGAAAACCACTGGATGTTTTCTTTATCCTTCTTCCTTGCTAACAGCCAATAGAATGAAACTGCTGAATTTTTGGGTGTGTGTGTGTGTGTATGTGAACTGCATCTGCTCTGAATTGGATTGACACCATTGATACACATCATATTAGCTACCAAACAGCTTCAGTTGGAAGTCATTTTTAGCCCGTTGCTCTGAGAGATAATGTGAAAGGAAGATCAGAGTAAAAGACTCTGTATTTACTGACAGCCTCCCCACCTTATCCATGCAATCCCTCTGGTCTCTGTTTTTTGAGCTAATGCGTGGTTTGTTCCAGGCTGTGGGGCACGTAGAAACAGAGGTCCAGACCACCCACATCCACAGTGTGTCTGGGGATGCTGGACTTAGTGAGGTACAGATTAAAGTCGTTTGTAAGGAGAGGAGACGCAAGCTATTGTAGTGAACTTTACAAGCATTTTATTCTGAATTTCCTCCTTGGGGGAGGGGGATGATGAAAGTTCAGCTCTTGTAGACACTCCAATGATTCACTGTACTAATTTAGTTAGTTTGTGAAGACAGCTAATGTTCCAAGCGCAGCTTCCCTTCCTATTAGCATCCCCAAATCTTTCTAAGCATGTTAGTGTTTAAAAAAAGAAAAAAGAAGGAGCAGCCTTAGCAGTTGTGGGAAGTCCATGGGTGTGGAACGTTGTATATATTCTCAGTATTCATCAGTTTTGCTGATTTTTTTTTCTTTTTGCTTCACTTAAAAAACTTGTTATATGGTATGGCTTTTCTGGGAGTGTGGAGGGGGAAGGATAATGAGAGAAATCTATCTATCTATAATTTGTGCATATTATATAAAATTATCTTTAAAAAGAAGTGAAGGAAGGATATAGCTAGCTATCCTCTCATCAGATCCCATTCCCCACTTTTTTTTTTTAGTAGAGGATCTCCTGAAACTGTTGTCTTTAAATCAGAGCTCCTCAACCTTTTCCTCATGGGATAATTTTATTTGAGACTGGAAGCTTATTGGGGACATTGTAGAAGGAATATATCCCTTGGTAAGGAGTTGTATTAAATGACTTCTAAAGGTTTTTCCAGCCCTAGATGCCTCCAAAACTTTATTGGGAGTGATGGAATACTTGAGACTATATACTCCTATTCATTTTGAGAAGCTCTGTGGGTCATGATGGTTAGAATGGGGTTATAAGGCAACCAGCAACCAAATTATCTGGGAGAGGTTTGGAGGTCTAATGGTTGGTTGTGACTGACATATTGGGGACTTTCTGTCTTTGCCCTAACTATATATACGTCCATTGCAACAATTGTCATTTATTTGTCAGTGAAGCAGATATAGATAACAATTCCAATGACTGTAGGAAAAATGATGGCTAGCTTCATGGGGTCACAAAATCTGAGTTAGAAGGGACTGTATGGGGCAGCTAGTCCAGCCTATGCATAAATAAGAACTCCATTTCTAAGACATTTATTACCACACTGGAATAAATATAAAGAACATTTCAAGAGATAGAGTAAAATAAGAGATCGATTTATAGAATCAAAGAATCTCAAAGTCGGAAGGACATACTTAACAAGAATCTTCTCTATCTCTCCAATCAACCCAAAAATATGGAGTAAGCCCCTACTATGTGCCAAGGACGGTGCTAGTCACTGGGACACAAAGGCAAAAATTGCTCTCTGCTGCTTACATTCTATTGCAGAAGATATGTACAAATCTAAGCAGGGCTTGTGCTAGAACTAGAGCCAATTGTTTCATGTTCAATGAATATATTTATCTCAGAAATAGGCAAATCAGGGCTTGATTTCTTGTTTCATTGATTATCTAGACATAAGGAGATGATGGAAAAAGTGTTGATAATATAGATGAAGCTTTAAAGTATATTGTACATATGTTTCTCTGTCCCCCTCTGACACTAGTTGTTCCACATTTCCCAAACTTTTGTTATTGTTTTTCAGTCATATGTGATTCTTTGTGACCTCATTTGGGATTTTCTTGGCAAAGATACTGCAGTGGCTTGCTATTTCCTTCTTCAGCTCATTTTTCAGATGAGGAAACTGAGGCAAAGTTAAGTGACTTGCCCAGGGTCACAGTTAGTCAATGTCTGAGGCCAGATTTGAACTTAGGAGGATGACTCTTCCTGACTCCAGGCACAGCACTCCATCTACACTGCATCACCTAACCTCCCCATTTCCTAGCATACCTCTGAACATAAGTATATGCTAAGTAGATATAAAATGAAGTAAGAGGTACTCTAGAGAGAGAGAGGGCTGGGGGGGACCCCAAAAGACAAGGATGGTAGAAGGTAATACTCAAGCTGAGTCTTCAAGGACGTCAAGGATTCTACAAGGGGAAGTGAAAGGAGGAGAAGATTCCAGTGATGCGAAGTGAACAGTGCAAAGGTACAGAGATAGGCGATGTCATTCTGTATGAAGAACAGCAAGGTGGCTAGATGGGCTCCACCACAGAGTGTAGGAAGGGGAGCTAGAGATTATCAGCCGCAAAGGTAAGTGTAGGGGAGATTGTGAAGGGCTTTAAAAGCCAAACCAACCTTCTCCAATAAACTCTTACCCAGCTGACTTGAAGATTTCCTTTAGATGGGTTTCATCTTGTCAACATCCTCCCTAAAAGTCTGACCAGGGCTGAATGTAATACTGCAGATGTGATCTGCCCAAGGCAGACCCTGGGAGGAAATGAGGTAATCATACTATTACCAGGTTTCCTGTGTAATACTAAGAGCTAATTTATCCATCATGGAGCTCAGAGGGCATAGAATTTGACCCACAGTATGGACAAATTTGCGCCAAGACAAGATACTTTATGGTAGAGTTTTATGGTACTGAACTATGCCTCCTGAAGATTCAATATAGGGATCATAGATATTAGAGAGGTAGAAGGGACCTTAGAGGCCACTGAGGCAAAATTCCTCTTTTTACACAGGGTATGAGGAAATCTAGGTCTGCGCAAGCTAAGTTTCTTGTCTAAGGTCACACAGGTTGTGTCAGAAGCAGAATTTGAACAGAGATCCTCTGACATGAAAGCCAGTGATCTTTTCTCTTTCCCATACTGCTTCCCCCCGAGTTTAGCAGCAGATCTCTCATTCTTTATTATAGATTGGTAACAGTATACATATTACTCCTAAGAACAACTGTGGTTAAGAGGATTCAGCCCTTTCCCTGGAGTCAGGAAGACCTGAGGTCAAATCTGGCTTTGGATATTTCCTACTAGTGTGACCTTGGGTAGGTCACTTAATCTCTTTCTGCCTCTTTTTTCATCAGTAAAATAATGACAGCACCTCCCTTCCAGGGTTGTTTAGAAGATCAAATGAGATAATATTTGCAAACTTAGCAGCGCCTGGCATTTAGGAGTCTCTTAATAAATGCTTGTTCCCTTCCCTTTCCTACCAGAGGAGAGTAATCCATCTGCTCACTTGTTTTGAAACAGGAATTTTATTGAGGGGTAGCTTTTAAAAAAACCCACTTTTAAAAAAATATTTTAAACTCAAACACCAAAATTCAAATATACAATAGAGAACAGAAAAAGAAACATCATAAACGTAAATATGGAAACTTAAATACAAAGTATGTCATGTGCACAGCAGAACATGAGAGGATTCAAAATATACAGCAATAAATTTCTATTTCGAGAAAGCCTGGATTATTAATAATACACATCGTGTTGGGAGCTGTCCAGCTTTTCTTTGCTTCCTTCTAAGTTTTCTTTTGTTCTCTGTTGTACACTTTTTACTTTGTTCTTTTTTTCTGAGAGGGAGCTTTTAAAACTGAACTATGACAAGAACACATTCAAAAGTTTAAGAAAGATAATTTTCTAGTGATCTGCTATCAAACCTTTGAAGATTGGGCCCTATCTATGTTGCTGATGATTATCCAGACAGGACTCTGAATGCTGTGGTCTCCAGTCTTGTGACCCTTAGTTTTCTGGGAGTCAATCCCACAGGAGGAAACCTTGGCCGCTGCTCTCTCTCAGGAAGTGCTCAGAACCCCAGGAGAGAGGGATGCCTGGAAGTGAGTCAAGGACAATGATGCATCAGTCATTAAAAGAAGCCTTGAGAAAAACTCCAAACTTTGTGCAACCCCTTTCCCCTCTGTTCCTTTCCTGCCTGCTCACAAATCAATCAGTAAATAAACAATTATGGAGATACCAGCCAAACTAAATACTGATATACATATAACACCCGTGATCTTAGAGTGAATTCCCACCCCCTGCCAAAATAATCCTCTCCCACTCTAAACGGTAGACTAGAGAAAGACAAAACTCTTTAGAATGACCTACCCTGGACTAGGTCATCTTTCAGATATCTCATCTTCTTCACATCTGCCATGTCAGCTATTATCTACCAAAGAAACCTGAATCTGTTTTCTCTGGAGCTGCTAAAACTTATGAATTCCAGGCAAGATTTTTATCAGCAATGAGTGAAATGGTCTTTTGAAATGGCACGCTCTAGAAAATGAGCTTGAGGGTATGATGAAGCTGGTGCCCCAGGTGTGGGAGAAAGAAATATTCACACAATGTTTAGAGCTGAAAGGAACCTCAAAGGTCATCTGTCTACAAGTCACTTCACGATTCAGAAAACTGAGATTCAGGGAGGTAACTGACTAACCTAAAGTCATATAGGTAGTAAGTGGTAGAGACAGAAGTTGACCCCATGTTTGAGCCCACATCACAACTAGGTGGTGCAGTGGATAGAGTACTGGGCCTGGAGTCAGAGAGATTCATCTTCCTGATTTCAGATATGGCCTCAGATGCTCACTAGCTGTGTGACCCTGGCCAAGTCATATAAGCCTGTTTGCCTTAATTTCCTCATCAGTAAAATGAGCTGGAGAAGAAAATGGCAAACAGCTCCAGTATCTTTGCCAAGAAAACCCCAGATGGGGTCATAAAGAGTCAGATACAATTGAAAAGTGACTGAATGAGTAAACATTCAGTCCCAAATTTGAAAAATCAGTGCTAGGAATAACGGAGCATTTTGACTTGAGGTTCCAGGGGATGACACTTATTTAATAATGGTCTCCTGTCTCCGGGAAAAGAATAATTTAGGATTGACATGAGAGAACTCCAATTCCATTCTTTCTCAAAGACATCTCGTTGGATCCCTTTGAGTGTCGAGTCCCCGTAATATCAACAAGATTAAAAAAAACTCCATTGTATTTCTCTCGAATTGGTTTTCTTTTTCTTCAACAGCAACACAATCTGGAAAAAGGAGAAAACGGAAGTCCCAGTAAGAAGCACCCTTCTTACTTGAGCCCCAAATGATGCAGGCAGAGAGGGAAGGAAGGAGGGAAGACGACAGCTTTAAACAAAAGTGGCAGCTTGGAGTCATGGTGGCTGGAATTTCCCGGAGATCAATTCGCACCTGTCTGTTGAGGCTGCATTCCTGGGTTTGTCACCAGCTCCTGAAACCTGGCTGGGTGGAACTCCCACTTACCTAATGGGAAGTGGGGATCAAATGGTTTCCAGAGCAAATAATTGTTCCTGAGGTGGGGAGTGAGCTGTGGAGCACAGGGCTTGGGCCGTATTCATTGCTGAAGGGATGGAAGCCACATAAAGGAAAACCCTACTTTTTTTTTGAGATCTAGGGAACCATCCACTTTGTGGTTATTTGATTACAACATCCTCTCCCCTTATAATCTCAGCAGTTCTGGGCCTTCCTAAGGACCATTTGATCACAAATTTAGAACTTAAAGGGGCCTTAGTAATAATCGGACCATAACAGCAGAGATTTAGGGCCAGAAGGAATTGTAGAGGCCATTGAATCCGACCCGAATGAGGAAGCTGAGGTGCAGAGAAGTTGTCATTCGCTCAGCATTGCACAGCCCAGGTCTACCTGCCTTCAAGTCTTGTGCCCCAACCATCGTACCCCATTATTCTAACATTTTACATGTACATTTCATATATGTACATATATACATACATACATACATATATACTGTTTTATATATGAAGAACCATTTTACATATAAATATCTTATATATAAAAAACTGAGGGCTAGATTGATGAAGTAACTGCCCACAGTCACTTAGAGAGTAAAGTGAACAAGGATGAACCAGACCTGGGTTCTTGGGCTCTAAAGTTAGCTCTTTGCACAGCACCAAACTCCACATCCTGGTGTCTGTTGCTTGCCTCTGCCAATTGGCTTTGGGCTAAATCTCTGGGTGGAGAATTTGAGCTTGGGAACCTATATTTTTTCATGCCACCCATTTTAAAATTTCAAATTGCTTGATTTATTGCCAAGGTAATTTGTAGAGAGAATCTTTTTGCATTCAGTTTCCTCACTCTTTGTTTTTACTAGTTTGTTAATTTGTTCACTGAAAAGTTTTTGCAACCGAGAAGGTGGAGATTTGATCCAGGGGAGCACCCAAGTGCACGCATTTCTTTGTGGTCTGTACTGTGATGAAACAGACCCATGGTTAT
>CM053587.1:4430312-4476197 GCA_028646515.1 Pseudochirops corinnae
CTTCCATACTGGCTGGCTCACTTCTTTATCACTGGTCCCTCAGTCTTTTCTCACTAGTACCACCCATTTCTATTTCCTAGCCAAGCCACTGGCTATTCCTCTCTTTCCAAGTTCATTAAGGGTAACTGAAGAAAATGGAGACTGTGGGAGGTGGTATAGAGAGCACTGGGCTAGGAGACAGGACACCTGGGTTCTAGTCTGTCATTGGCTTGGATTTGGGGCATAGCCTAAATGTCTTATTTGGGTCTAGTTTGCTCAGTTGTAATATGCTGAAAGAACCCCCAAAATACTGAACGCACATAGACTGAGTCTGCTTCTGAGGGGCTGACCCCAAGAGGGCTGTGTTCTCTCCTTTGGGCTCATTGCCCACCAACTTGGAGTCACTGCAGGAAAAAAATCTCCCAAGTTTAGCTTAGGTATAGCTTGGGTCTAGGATTCTCCAAATGTAGATATCAAGACACTTGGGATCTGTATAAGCTATGGGACATAGATGCTAATTAAATATGGAATAATCTTGAAATCACTCCATAGAAAATGCAGAAGTTATAAAATATTCCCAGGAGACTACACACACACACACACACACACACACACACACACACACACACATCAAACATTCTAATTATCCATAAGGTTATTTTAGAAGGAAATTAAACTTAAGGTTACCAATGGAGCAAATCTTTGACTTTCCAGTGGGCCACTGTTTCCCATGAGGTTCTAGTTAAACCCACAGAATATCTTGAAACCGTGGTAGAAGTCCCCTTAGAGACTCAGTCTAGGAGCACAAATTTGGGTAAGGTGTGCTATGCTGTGATTTCATTTGATTTCATTTTATTTTTGGAGGAGGGAAGCAGGGCAATTGGTGTTAAGTGACTTTCCCAAGGTCACACAGCTGGTAAGTGTTAAGTGTCTGAAGCTGGATTTGAACCCAGGTCCTCCTGACTCCAGGGCCAGGGCTCTATTCACTGCGCCACCTAGCTGCCCCAATACACAGTTATTTTAAAAGATTTTTCCTCACAAGAATTATCTTCATTTTATAGAAGACGCTAGAGAGGTTAGCTGAATTGATCCTGGTCATGTAGCTAGTCTGTATTTGTTGAAATCACAGCTCAGTACCAGGTCTTCCAGTGCTAAGACCCGTTCTTCCTCCATTACAGCAGCATGCTATGCGGGGGTGAGGCTCTATCACTAAATGATCTCTGCAAGCTCTAAAATTTTATCATTTCAATGTTTTAAACTTGTAAGTGACATTAAACATGTGACATGTGACATTATTTAATTGATATTAATTAACTCAGATTTTCCTAGAGCTTAAGTTACTCTTTGTAGGTAAAATACTTTTGGAAGCTGTGCTGACTCTTTCAGGCCTCTAGATGAGCAAAAAGCAAGTTATGATCCCTCCATGAAAACTGTCTCCCCACCCTGAAAGAGCTAAACCCTCCTGTCAGGAGACTGGCTCTTGAGGTGAGAATCATTAAAAGTGCCATCACCACTGCCTTGGTAGTAACCACGGCTACCACAGAATCGGGCTTCGCTTCCCATATTACACACACTCCTATTCTGAAATGGTTCAGTACTGGCCATAAAGGCCATTCAATTGACAAATCCTCTTTGGACCGACTTTATTAAGCCCGTTAATGATTCATTTAGTAACCACTTTAGAAATAAATTTGTAATTTCGACTTACAAAAAGGGAAACTGGAAGAAATCCACACTAATTCAATAGGGAACGGATTTTTTAAAATGAGTGAAGAGAAAAGTGGATGAAAACGCACTGACATATAGAAATATGCCAGTTCTGATCACAAGCCTGTAGGGTTAGTTACGGTTGGGAAAGACCTTTGAGGTCATCTCATCGAGCCTCCGCATCTGCAGATAAGGCCGCGGATTCCCACAGAGATGTGGTGATCTGTCCAGCACACACAGATCGCAAGGGGCAGAACTTGTTTTCAAGTCTGGGTCCTCTGACTTCCCACCCAGAGCATCTTTTCCAGGAGTATTGCTTCCTCAGCCCTTTCAAATAGGTTCCATTAGGTTTATTTTTGATCTAAAAACTCTCCACAACTCATTGGTGAACACGTTACAAATAACCGTGGCTTCGGGGAGCCTGCGCCCCAGAGGGGCCGCTACTGATAGTGACTAAAGGGGCTCAGGGCGCCGGCACAGAGTGCGATGCGCGGCCATTTGGTGAGACGGGGGTGAGGGTGAAACGGACCTTAGGGTATCAGTGTGTTAATGGCTGGGAACATATATGTAAAAAACATACATATACACATTATATACGTTGTGCAAATGTATACTCTATGTGTGTGTGAATGTGTGTGTGTGTGTGTGTACATAGAGTGAGGTGGCCCAGTGGACAGAACACTGAAGTCAGGAAGACTTGAGTTCAAATCCAACCCCCGATACTTGCTGATTGTGTGATCCTGGGAAAGTCATTTAACCTCTATTTGCCTTGGTTTCCTTATCTGTAAAATGAAGATAATAAAAGCTGCTGCCTTCCAGGACTGCTGTGAGATAATATTTGTGGAGTACTTTGCAAACTTTAATGGACTGTGTACATTATTATGTTATATATGTAATAAATATATAAACTATATATACATTTATACAAACACACACAGATATACCTATGTACGTGTGTGTGGGTATATATGTGTGTGAATATGTATGTGTATGTGTACATATATATATATATATATATATATATATATATATATATATATATACATACACACATATATTTATATATTTTTGCCATCATGCTGTAATGGAAAGATGAGTAGATATGAGTCAGAGGGTCAGAGGATGCAGGTTCAAATTCTGATCTTGTTACTTACTACCTGTGACCTTGGGTTGGTCACTTCATTTCCCTGGGCCTCTTTTTTTCTTCATCTATAAAATTAGAATTGGGCTAAATGACCTTTAAGTTCCAGTCCGATTCAACTTATGATCTTATGATTCTGTGTGTGACATCTACCCCCTGGTGTCAGAGGGCATTCTAGGGTATCTGGAAAACTTCCTGTACCTCTCCCTAAGGCCCTTTGAACAGCTCCTTTGAGTAGTGTCTTATTAAAAAATTCTTTTTAACCTTAGACCAGTAATATTTAGGAGATAGGGCAGATAGATATAATTCTATCCTGACATCCTATGTTAGAGTTAGATGAAAAGAGGAGCAATCGCCTAGTGCATGTTCTTCTCAGCTTCCCTCCAGGTGGGAATAGCACTTTCTCTCAGAGTGGGTGTGCCAGATCCCAGAGATATCAATTTGTATTCATTTAGACAGCTCATATGGACAGACACACACACACACATATCTATATAGATCTTTCTCTCTCTCTGTCTCTCTCTGTCTCTCTCTCTTTCTCTCTGTCTCTCCCTCCCTCTCTCTCCGTCTCTTTCTCTCCGTCTCTTTCTCTCTCTCTCTTTCTCTCTCTGTCTCTGTCTCTCTGTCTCTCTCACATGGGTATACATTGATCATATTGATTTCACAAAGATCTACAGATATGAATGCCTCTATATAAAATAAAGAAAGAGACTTTATTTAAAACTGCAAATCACTAATATGTATGCTTGGTTTTTAAAATGAATTTCATGCAGTTAAACTAATGGCCTTGCTTGTCTGTGTTGGCTTCTTTACTTCCTTCTGCTCTTTTTTCCCCCAAATTTAAAAGTGTTTTATTGATGCTCTTTTCTTTCTTTTCTTTTTTACATCACTTGTCTCCCTCCCTCCCCCAACTCTTCTCACCTCCTAAAATAAATTACCTCACTTTTAACAAATAAATATGGTCAAGGAAAACCCTTTCACATTTTGGTTGTGTCTGAAAAAATAAAGCTCATTTTGCACTTACAGTTTACCACCTCTTTCAAGAAGTAGGAAACACATGCTTCATTACCCATCTTTTGGAGTTGTGACTGATTATTGCATTGATTGGACTTCTTTTTTTTAACAGGTAAATTTTATCAAACTGTTATTTTTTTAAATTTGTGGAATAAAACAAGCCTTTCTATAATATAGTACAATAAAAAGATGGTTGCACATGAAACCACAAATTCAAATTTTGGTATATGATTGTGATTGTATATGATTTACTACTGTGCTCTAAGAAATGATGAGCTCAATGATCAGACTCCTTAAGTTTTCCAGTATTACAATATTATAGTTATTGTGCAAATTGTTCTCTTGGTTCTGCATCAGTTCATACAAAGTTTTGTAGGTTTCTCTGAATCTCCTCAGTATTTCTTATAAGAAAATAGCACAATCATACTCCATCATATCCATATGCCATTTGTTCTGCCATTTCCAGCCGATGGGCACCACTCTATATCTGGGTCTTTCCTACAACAAAAAGTGCCACTATAAATTTTTGTAGACACGAATAATAACTATTGTTATTATCCTTCTGTCTCTATATCCTTCTGTCTTTGACCTCTTTGTGATATATAACTAGAAGTGGTTTCACTAGGTCAAAAGGTACAGGTCAAAGAGTATGTAAAGCTTAGGGAATTTTTCACTGTAGGTTACAATTATTTTCTAGAATGGTTGGATCAGTTCCAAGGATCAGTGAACTTGGAAACTGATGAGATATTGAAGGGAGAGAAAGTGAAGTGCTTGGGATGACTGAGCTTACCAGGTTTTGGGGGATGATGTTGCCATCACAAGAAATAGGGAAGTTTAGAGCAAGGGCAAATTCGAGAAGGAAGATAATAAGCTCTGTTTTGGAGATTTTTAAAAACATGATTTTAACAGTAGTATCTTTAGGATTCTTGAAGGTATCTCCATTTCTGTCACTGAATATCCCTTGGATAAGCAACCCAAAGCATCATTTTTTTTTCAAAGCCAATAATCTGGAACCTAATAGAGGCTAGACAGTATTAGGCATGAGGCAGGAATTTAATCAATGTTTTTTTCATAGCATATGGCCATGGTTCGGTCATCCTGAAGGTCAGGTCAGCCTGGAAACAACCAAGACCTAAAAAGTGGGGAGATTCCCTCTGGGCAGTGAAAGTAGACAAGTGGGGTTTCAGCTGCAGGCAAGAGGAGAAAGCCCAGGTAGATTGGTGGGACGTGTAATCAAGGACATTTGATTTTTGGCAGTGGTCAAGGGGTCAAAGCAGGTATGCAGTGTCATAGAAGTCCAGCAGTAGGGGGGTTGTGGAATCTATTAGGAATGCAGTCATGGGGAGCAGGGCTCATACACAGGGCTCCAATCTTTGGAAAGTTAGGAGTGTGTGTGTGTGTGTGTGTGTGTGTGTGTGTGTGTGTGTGTGTGTGTGTGTATGTGGTGCTGGTGCTGGTGCTGCTGGTGGTGCTACTGGTAGTGGTTAGGAAATAAAGCAGGATCCTATTCCCAAAGGGGTATCAGGACAGGGTTATGGACTCAAAGTTAGGGTAATATGGGGCAAAGAATGGGGCACATTTGAGGCCAAGTTACAAGGCAAGAGCAATTATTGGAGCTGGGTGAAGTACAAAGTCAAAGCAAGAGAAGCAATAAGGGTGACTTGCAATGAATGTACTGACATAGGTCCCATTAAATTTGTCCTGATTAGGGACAAAGATCGGGCCCAGAGTCTAAGGCGAATATAGGTGGGGACTCATTGGGCTGGGATGCACAGGCTAGAGGGGAAAGGAGCCAAATAGACCATTACGATTGAAATAATGAATTTGCAGGTACACAGGTGACTATGAGGAGCTGGCATAGGGGAGGCACATGTAGGAAGTGCATAAAGACTCTGAAAAGGTGAAGCCAGTTGGGGGTGGCGCTTGGTCACAGTGGCCTTGCCCTCCTCTCTGCCCCCTCTTCCCTCTTTCACGTCCATTCTGTGTTTTGTCTCCTTTCGTTAGATTCTAAGGTCCTCGAGGTTAGGGGCAATCTTCTTTTCTTCTGTCTGTGTGCTCTTTGTAAGCATAGTGCCTGACACTGGTCAATAAATGCATCATCTCCCCCCTCCTCCCCTCCTTTCTTCTTTCTCTCTCCCTCCCTCCATCCATCTATCCATCCATCCATCTGTCTGTCTGTCTATCTATCTCTCTATCTTTCTATCTACCTACCTATTAATAATGCTGTCTGTTCCTCTGGGATGTTCAGATGAGTGGGGGAGAGCAAACCAAGAAAAAAACAAGGATTTAAGATCTCACTGTTCTTCTAGTTAAAAATGTCATTGCTGCTAGGATTACTCCTGTGGCATATGTGGGCTGATGGGATTAATTTGTTGACTATAGTCATTGTCACCCTACCTTCCACTCCTGGCCCTGTTCTTGGTTTCCAGACTTCAAAACTATGTCTCTGCTACTATCTCATCCTGATTCTTCCTTCAGTCCCTGGAGTATCTAAGTACCTGGTAGAGTGCTTGGCCTGGAAGATCTTTGTAAGATTTCAAAACCATGCATCCTGTTTTTCAGTTACCTTTTGTGTATTATCTTCCTCCTTTAGAATGTAATCTACTTGATTATATAATCTACTATATTATTAGGCAGGGACTATCTTGTATATTTGCATTTCCAGTACTTAACACAGTGTCTGCAGCAAGATAAATGCTTAATAAAGCCTGCCTTCCTTCCTTCCTTCCTTCCTTCCTTCCTTCCTTCCTTCCTTCCTTCCTCCCTCCCTCCCTCCCTCCCTTCCTTCCTTCCTTTCTTCCTTCCTTCTTTTGCTCCTTCCTTCCTTTCTTTCTCTCTTCTTCCCTCCTTCCTTCCTTCCTTTTTTCCTTCTTTCCATGGATTGTGAATTAAGTCAATTCTTTGATAAGGGGAGACCTCTGGTAATAGCTGTTGTTGCAGAGCCTTTATTTATCCATGAATCTTCGTGGTTGTCAGAGGTTGTTCCATGTTCTATTCCCCTGGTATATGTCCATCTTTGACTGCTGTACGTCTGGGTGCTTTGTTTGATGTTGCTGCTTCCAGGCCCTGACCGCTGAGGCGTGTTACCTCAGGCTATGTGCCTCTGTGTAGTGCTGGAGCACTACAGGGAAAAACAGAGGAAGTGTGTGTGGAGGTCTTAGATCACTAGATTGTCATAATGTTTTAATACAACAGCATATCATTGCATATATTTACATCATTAGAGAAGGTGATGAGCTCCAAATATGTAAAATGCTGAAAATGCATTCCGATTTCAAGGTCAGCTGCATGCTGCGCCCGAAAGAGACAGCTATCGTCTGATGCGAGGAGTTGGGAGAGACGTCGCCCTCTCCCCACAGGCTGGTGGCAGGTGCATGGAAGGTTCACCGCCATTGCCCTCCACGTTGTCCAAGTTCGGTGGTGGGAATTGTGGGGATTGTCTGAGCAGCCTGGCAGAAGCCCCGGAAAAGGAGAGAGAATTTGGTAGGAAGCTTTGTGAGCCTCCGCTTAATTCACCTTTGTAACTTTAACACTCTCAGTAAATACCAGCCATTATGTTCTTGCTGTTGCTGGTAGTGGCAGATATATTTGTATATGAGTCTCTTTCGGACTGCAGGGAAAACATCCTTCTTTAAAGATTCCTTCGTTCCCCAGTTTGAGAAGTCGCACGTCTGTCTGGGCCAAGATAATCACAGTGTCAATTGCCTGTTAAAGAGATCCTCAGCCAGGATGAGCTGAAAACATCTGGGAAGAACATGTATCAGAGAAGAGAAAGACATCACCATGAAGAACAGTCGTGACAGTGGAAATAGAATCAACCTGCCGAGGCAAAAAAACCCCAAAGCTTCAGTCAAATTTGGCAGTCTATCAAAGTTTAAGGACAAATTCCTCCTTTATCTTGTTGTTCAGCCTTGTCTGACTCTTCATGACCCCATTTTGGGGTTTTCTTGGCAGAGACACTGGAGTAGTTTGCCATTTCCTTTTCCAGCTCATTTTACAGCTGAGGAAACTGAGGCAAACACGGTAAAGTGACTTGTTCAAGGTCACACAGCTAGTAAATATCTGAGGGCAGATTTGAACTCAGGAAGAGGAGTCTCCCTGATTCTGGGTCTGGCACTCTGTCCACTGGGCCACCTAGTTAACCCCTTTCCTGTTAACAATTGACAACTCTTTTGAGGAATGTACTCTGTAATGGGGGATTGATTGTCTGGATGCCTATTTGGTCAAAACAAAAAGTAGCAATAATTTTTTTTTTAAACAAGTATAGTAACTATTTAAACAAATGGGGGTTAGACAGCAGGATAAATTGGGGAAGCGATCATATGATTTGATGCAAGTTCTTATCAAGGGTTTAACAAAGGGTATCAGGAGAAGAGAAGCAACTAGGGTTACAGATGGAGAACTGTAAGTTCAGGAAAGAGAGAAACTGGTTTAAAGGAATTCTTGGGCTGAATCTGGGGGAGAATTGTCAGAGGTTTCAAATTTGAGACCCAAACCCAGTAGAAAGTAAACATGGTGACCTGCGGTGGCTGAAATGCCCATCCTCTCCAATCATACAACCTGAAGGAATTAGCCTGAGAGGCAGAGAAACCAGTGGGCAGGCCTCAGAAAGTCTGTGCCTATGAGTAGCTAGAAGAAACCAGGGAGATGGGCTGAGCCAGTGAGATGACTATGGGCAGTAGCCAGCAGGGTGCTGGTGAAGGCTTAACAACCCTTTCAGAAAAAGTTCTAGAGTTTAATCTGCATTAATAACATCTTCACCATCACCTGCTTAAACCTAGACAGTCAACAAAGCAGTCAGCCAAACCCCGATTTGTCGGGCTAGGTGAGGTGTGAGTGATGACAATGGATGTTTCCAGAGCGCTGGAGCTGCCTCCGTGCCCGGGCAGCAGCCACACGGGAGGGCCAAGCCCGCTCTGGCCTAAGCTCCTGTCTGACCCAAAGTGTGGCTGGGAGGGTCTTGCCAAGTCCTCCCCTCCCCTTCCTTTTCTCAAAGGCAGTGTCCTCACAAGAACCGAGTGGCTGTAGTGATTGTGACTTGGAACAGAATGGGCGGACCCAGGACCAAGAAGAGTTTGCTTCCTTGGTGACTGAAAGAGCTTTGGGCAGGAGGCAGAAGCCAGAGGTGGAACCAGGAAGTGGAGCCCAGAGTAACAGGCTGTTGAGAGCCTGATTTATGAGTTAATCTGTGTTAAGCTACTTCAAGGAACAAGATTGTGTTCTTATCTCTGTGGAGTTCTCGCCCTGAGATTGCCTTAGACTGTGGCGAAACAATTTCCTACTTTATAAGACTAACTGAAGTTGCCCTGTTAAAGAGAAGGCCGAGCAGGAAGGACCAGAGAGAATTGAGTAGGGAAGGGGTCATCCCTTGAGGAGAAATATCCCCTGTTCTTCTGGGTGAGGCTGGCAGGGGACAAGGAGGTCCCAGGACTTTCGGCTGGCAGAGGGTTCTGGGCCCGATTCATTTCGGGGCCTGGCTCTGAATGTGGTCTAGATTAGGCAAAGGTCAGTCTGAAGAAAAACTCACAAGTGAAAGTTTGTTTTCTGTGGGAAGTACTTTGTTCCTGGTGTTCTAGGAATGTAGGCGACTATGGTTATTGTTTTTAAAAAGTTTTTTATTTATTTAATTTATGGAATAAAACAAGTGTTTCCATAACGTGGTATAGTAACAAAAAAGATGATCACCCATGAAACTCCACGTCTAGAACGCACGCCTTGCCATTCCTTAGAAATACGAAGTTATAGACATTTCTCCTTCCCTCCCCCCACCTTAGGTTGGCTGGATGTGGCCAGCATCTTCATATGCCCTTTGTATGACCTTGGGCAAGTCTCTTAACTTGTCTGTGGTTCCGTTTCTACATCTGATTAAACCTGGGATCTAGCACCCCAGAGCCCAAGCTCTGACAGACAAAGGCCAATCTCTGGAGACTTATCCAAAAATTATGACTCTCTGGTTCACTCTGGACCTTGTAAATCTCAGAATTAGTTCAAATCTAGCTCTTTGTAGGTCTCCATAGATGTGGTAAAAATGTTCCCTGCCTCCCTTGATCCCCATGTAGGCACCCAAGGGAAAATGCATTTGTTTGGTACAGTATTACCTTATTTTACCCCACAGAAAATGTTGAAAACCCCTGAATTCTTTTCCTTTTCCTGTGAGTCCCATCCTTTCCCTGGGGTCATAAAGTCCTTCAAACTCACAGCACCTTCTCATGGTTTGGACTCCCCTCAGAAGTGAAGCAAATGAGTTTGTTAGCAGGGAAACCCCACAACGGACATCCTGGGTAATTCCCTTTTTATTCTAGTGAATATGTGCATCGAGCTTTATGCTCTGTTCTGAGGGCTTGGACTCTCTCTCGCTCCCCCCAGGATAGAAACTCACTTGGAATGGCTAGACAAATACTAGAGATTGCCACTTTCATCCCAGAGATAAGGCAGGCTTCTAATTTTGTGCGACTATCACAGTCATAGATGCTGGGCAGGATATGCTAGCACACCCTGGGGTTTCATTGCCATTGGTTTTTTTTCCTTGTGGGAAAGGGGAGAGACATGGGAATGTTCCTCCAGGGTGTTTCTGGGCCCAAACTTTATGCCAGTCTATGGACTCCTTTTGGAAGGAAAATATTCCAGATAGGCGAATCCTTTCCCACCGTGCCTTCACTGTCTGTAAAATTCAGTGTAATAACAAGGCAAAGTCCTGGACTCCACTGCTCTTCCTCCATCCTTAAGGCCATGTGTAAGATCTCTTTCTACCTTTGAAAGGCTAGCACTGTCCAGGAGCTAGCTAGAAGCCTGGATTCCAGAACTGTGTTGCCCATTAACTCTCCTTTTCCTTTTAGAAGCTTCAATTCTGCAAATCTTGAGATTGAGGGTGCAAGGGGGGCAACTCTGACATGGGCTGCCCAGAGGTGTCTTTCTTTTCCTAAAAGGCTGGATGCTGGTGCCTCTGTGAGTCTGGGCTTCAGGAACTTTATCACCTGGCCATTTGGTTCCCTTCTCTATAGGTGGTATCTCTTAGCTTGAGATAATATAAGATATGATATAATTAATATGATATGATATAACATAACACAACATATCATATAAATTATCATGTATATAGTATATATTATAATAAATTTTATATATGTATAATACACAATAGCCGTTGCATCTCTGTGACCAGGGTCAGGACCTTGGAATCTGGATTTTTCTTTTTCACTTATTAGTGAGAACACATGTAGTTCATGGGTACCTTTGCCCTGGTGGTAGTGGTGTGAAATCTTCTTTCTTCTATATGGGATTGTCCTGTGGGACGACACCCAGCTGAGGATACCGCCTTCCACATTCCTTCCCCTCCTCCCCATCCCCTTCTAGGGACTGCCCAGTGAGACTCAGGACCTAAGGTGACTCTTTTCCCCTTCTGTCTCTTTCTTGGGGTTGCCCAGCAAGACTGGCCCAGAATGGGAGCAGACAACTCTTCTTCGGGGCTCCCCTGAACTTCTTCCCCTTCGTCTCCTGGGCAGGTTGCCTGTTGTAGTCAGGATGCCTCAGCTCTTCTCTCTCTGTCTCTCTTCTGTTTCAAGTCTGCTCAGAACATATCATCATTACTTCCAAAACAGGGACTATTCCTCCCAAGGGGCCACAGGATAAACTCATCTGGCATATGATCTATGAACTAGAGAGTGGTAAGATGGATCTCTTCCCACCCTCCCTGCGGCAGCCAATCACAGGGCTTGGATCCAGAACCCCATTTTGCCCTCTCCTGTCTCAGATCCCTCTAGTATTGAGAGAGAAGTGATTTGCCTAGGGTCACATAGTATGCATCAGAGGAAGGGCTCAAATGCAGGTCTTCCAAATTCTGAGGCTAGATTTCTACTTACCAGGTCCTTCATAACACTCCCTTCCCCCAACCCTCAATCTTTTTGTCTTCTTACATCTTACATCTCCCCCACATCCTTTTTGATCCAATGAACCTGGCTTCCTTGCTGTTCTGCGAACAAGACACTTCTCTTGACTGGAGGCATTTTCTCTGACTGTCCCCATCCCTAGAATGCTCTCTCTCTCATCTCCACCTCCTGGCTTCTCGGGCTTCTTTCAGAACCTACCTAAAATCCCACCCTCTAAAGTAAGCCTTTTCCCACCTCCTATAACTTTAGTGCTTCCTCTCTGTTGATTCCTAGTTACCTTGTCTATAGCTTGTTTGTACATAGTTGCTTGCATGTTGTCTGCCCCACTAGACTGTGAGCTCCTTGAGGGCAGGGATTGCCCTTTGCCTTTCTTTATATTTCCAATGCTTAACTTAGTTCCAGGCATCTAGTTAGCAAGTACTTATTGACTGACTAGACTGCTATCTCTCGAACCATGTCTTGCATCAAATTAAACTGAATTCTCTTGAGTATTAGCTCCCTGACACAGTAAGTTGCATTCTGAATTTTAAAATGGCAAATCCAGTCAAGTGGAATGCATTTTCATGATAGTAGAAGGGATGTATTAAGGTGAGTTTGCTGTTTGCAAAGAATGTGAATCTGTCTCTTCCTAGATAATGGAAATGAATGAAGGGAGAGATGGGTGGGGGGCTTGACATATGACAAGGCAGATTTCATACAAGTGTCTGATATGGAGATGTTTTGGGGAGCATTGAATTTACTTGTGCATGAGGTGAGCACAGTAACAGAGACCTGAAGAAAGGAAAGGAAGACCTTTGGTTCCCATTAAATATGCTCTAAAGCAAAGTTCTCCGTCTGAATTGGGGGGAGGGGTGAAGAATACGACAAAACAGGGAAGTGACCGCAGCATACCTGGGTAGGACAGGTGGTTTTCATTCATTGACAATGGACCATTACCCCCCCATTTATGAGAACTGTAATTAGTAATTGCCACAGATGTCATTTAAAAAATTGATGGTTATCTTGCACAAATGTTTACTGAAGAAGCAAAACAAAGATGATAGGATTTTGAGGTGGAAGGAGCCTTAGGAATGACCTACTTCAATTCCCTCATTTCATAGATAAGGAAACCAAGACCCAGAGCGATTCTGTCAATCAATAGGCATTTAATGTGGGCCTGCTTTAGGCCATAAATGGCCAGGCTACATGTTGGTCAACCGGTCAGTCAACTAGCATTTATTAAGTGCCCACTGTGTGCCAGGAAACCAACCCACTAATTAATAAGTACTCAATAGTAAGCCCCTCCTCTGAACCTTGGTTTCCATTGTTTCAGTCCTGTCTGACTCTTCACGACCCCATTTAGGGTTTTCTTGGCAGAGATACTGGAGGGGTTCTCTACTTCCTTCTCCAGCTCACTTTACGGATGAGGAAATTGAGGCAAACAGGGTTAAGTGACTTGCCCAGGGTCACACAGCTAGTTTTGGAGGCCAGATTAGAACCATGAATATGAGTCATCCTGACTTCAGCCCAGGTGTTCTATCTTCTGTGCCGCCTAGCCTCTCCAACATCGGCTGAATTGATGGAAGAGGAACTCTGCCCACAGAGACACACAGGAAGGTTGAACTGTGGTTCAGTTATTTTCAGTCTTGTTTTCAGTCCTGTCTGTCGCTTCAAGGCCCCATTTGGAGTTTTCTTGGTTTGCCACTTGCTTCTCCAGCTCATTTCACAGATGAGGAAACTGAGGCAAACAGGGGTAAGTGGTTTGCCCAGGGTCACCCAGCTAGTAAGTACCTGAGACCAGATTTGAACTCAGGAAATCCTCCTGACACTAGGCCTGGAGTTCTATCCACTACACCACCTCGCCTCACTGGTATCTTAGGTGCTGAGATAAAGATGCAACCATCCCTGCCCTTGAAGAGCTTAAATTCTTTCAGGTGCCACAAGTAACAGGGATGTGCTGGAGTTAGCTCGAACCTCTTCAGGAGAGCTGATTGTTAAATTTTCTTTGTGAGCGTTTGCACTTGGGAAATTAGCAAATGCTACCAGTCAGGCCTTGATTTCTTGTTTTGCCGATAGTCTAGAATTGAGAAAGTGATGGAGACCATCTTAATAATTGAGATTAAACTTCAATGTGTGGCATGAGTGCATTCCTGCCCCTCTCTCCCAACACTCCAAAAGCCGGTTGTTGAACATTTGCTAGCAAACCTCTGTGTGGACATATATTTGTATAGAAAAAACCACCCAGGAAATAAGGAGCAAATTTGGGGTTCAAACCCAGGCACTCTCCAGATCCAGAGGTCTTCGAATCATATCACTTCTGTGCATGGCAAGGGAAACTTTTTTCTCCCCTTGAGGTCAGGAAGGCATTTGCAGGAGGGTCCACAACTGTACGTATGTACTAATGTCAGTCACAGGGGCCTCTGGAAGCAATGTTGGCACCAATTTTTTTCTCTTGAAGAACCTGTAGCTTCTGCTGCAGTGATTTCTAGAGCAGTTTAGTAGCAAAGAGGAGAGTTGTGCCTGCTCTTGCTGCCATGTGACCCTGGACAAGTATCTCAGCTTCTTTCTACCTCAGTTTCTTCAGACGAAAAACAAAGGCACTTGTACTTGATGGCCTTAAAAATCCCTTCCAGCATTAAATCCATGCTATATCAGCCGTATCTTCCAGTGTCTTCTTCTGATGTCTCATTGTGGCACGTGGGGACCCTTGGGTCTCAAAGGCTCTTGCAGGGAAGAGATTAAGCTTTTATAACACACCTATTGTATACCAGACATTGTGCTAAGTGTTTTACAAAAATTATCTCCTTTGAGATGGTGAAATGAAAGATCTATACCTTGATTATAGTAGATGTAGAAAGTGTCAAAGAACACTTAGTCCAACCATCTTGTTTTATAGAGGAGAAAATGGAGGCCTGCCAAGGTAGAATTTGAACCTGGGTCCTTTGACTGTAGAGCCTCTCATCTTTCTATGGTGCCTCCCCAAATCCTGGAGCATCCCTTGAGTTGTATGGAGGGCTGTGCTGCAGTAAAGCCAACGGATAAATTCTCATTGTGGCCATTTGCACCCAGAAAATCGGCGAATGAAAGAAATCAGAGCCTGATTTGTTGTTTTGTTGGTGTCTAGACTTATAAGGAAGTGATGGAGAAAGTGTTTTTTTTGATGCAGATTGAAGTGTATCGTATTTTTCAGAGAGCTGGTTGTTTAACACTTACTAACACATCCCTGGCTTTCTGCGTCTTTCTAAGCATCACAAAGGCCTTTGGATGCTCAGTGTCAATTTAGAAACAGGCCCCTCTGGAAGGTTGTCTAATGAGGCAAGGAAGGAGTGTGATCTGCTTTGTTGGTGAGATGGCTTCTACCCAGAAGAAATGGGAGAGGAGTTTGAAATACTGACACACTGAAAATGTAAAGAATGAATGTGAAAATTCACTTAGGGGGCCTGGTTCATAATCCACATTTCAGGGGCAAACAGGACTCAGTGAATTCTTTCCATCTAACAAGTAATTACGCATTTTCCAACAGAGCTGAAGTGCCATAAATAGGCCTTTCCTTACTTTCTTTCACGCACACAGCCTTCCCTTTGGCTGAGTTTGTGTTCTGACCTAAACCTACAAAAGCCGGGAGATTCACAGCTCATGCTGACTTTGCCTCTCACGCCGCCCTGTGACGTTTGTCTTCTGGGGAGTGTGAATTAAGGGTAGTGTCAACCTTAGCTTTCAAACGTCGGCCACAGTGCTGTGGAAGCATATACAGATATTGTGCAGATATTGTGTCCTGCCTATTGATGTGGCATGTGCTCCCGTTCAGGGAGGGGGAGGTAGCACAGGCCCGAGGATTTCCAAAGAGTTAACATTAAGCTTTTGCAAATGCAAATGTGCCTAGGGCTCTGGACAGAAAGTCACTTATAATTAACGATCTCTTGTGTACTGCTCATTAAGGGGGTCAACTCAATCAAAAGCCCTCTGCTCCCCCTTTCGCTGTGATATATGCTCTTATCAGAAACAAGGCTGTCATTGTATTGGTTTGGCCCTCATGTAGCAGAGAGAGATGTTATCAAAGGAGCTGATGGAGTGGCTTCGAGGGGCTGGGAGAAGATGATTTTTAAACAATTGAGGATTTATTGGAACACTTACAGGGGGAAAAAGAGCTCTCACTTTATCTCCACCTTGGTTCAGTATTGATGCAATAGGAGAATCCTGTGAGGACTTCTGGGTTTGCAGCATAGGGATCCTCACTAGAAGGTCATGGGACGTGTGCCTTACCCACGCTGGATGAGACGCAGTGGCATCACCCAACGTACCAAGCTTTATTTAGTATTTTTGTATCGGTTATTTCTCATGGAAGGGAAATGGAACGGATTTCTCTCAGTGTCTACTCTGGGGCTATTGTCTTTCACTATAAATTCAGGTCTCCCACAAGAACTAATTAGAAAGACGTCCCAAAGTCACCAAGCAGGAATTAAAGGGGCAAAAAAAGGAAGAAAAAAAGAAAAAAGAGAGAAAGAGGAGACCGTCTTTGTGGAGTTTTGACTGGGAGGGGAATCAGGTAAAGGTGAGAATGTTTTCACCAAAGATATTTTTGAAAATCAAAATTATTTTCAGTTTTTTGAGAAGGCGGCTAAGTCTTAGAGGATACAGTGGCTTATGAGCAGAAATAATTGAGGCCAATACCTAGTTGTGTTTTTTTTTTTATTTTTGGAGCGCTGGTAAATGACAATGTCTCTGGCGCTCTCCCATCACAATGGCTTCTCAGGCCCAGTCACTTCAGCAATTGGGGTTAAGTGACTTGCCCAAGGTCACCCAGCTGGTCAGTGTGTTGAATGTCTGAGTCTGTATTTGAACTCAGATCTTCCTGACTCCAGGGCTGGTGCTCTATTCCCGGCACCACCTCGCCGACAATTGCTAGTTTTGAAAGAGCAAATGGATACTAGGATGTAGAGCTCTGTCCTGCAGGGGTACAAACTCAGAAGGAACTGGGGATCTAAACCATATAAGAGACTCCTCATAAGCTGCATGTTGACTTAGGTGGCGCCACAGTGGATGGAGAGCCTGACCTGGAGTCAGGAAGACTCATCTTCCCAAGGTCAAATCTGGCCTCAGGCACTTCCTAGCTGTGTGACCCTGGACAAGTCACTCAGCTCTGTTTGCCTCAGTTTCCTCATCTGTAAAATGAGCTGGAGAAGGAAATGGCAAACCATTCCAGTGTCTCTGCCAAGAAAAATTCCAAATCAGGTCATGAAAGGTCAGACCAGACTGAACAACTGAAATGTTCTATTTTATTTTATTTTGTTAAATATTTTCCAATTTAATTTTAATCTGCTTCAGTGGTATCTGATAGCACCTGGGAGTCACATGTTTGGTAAGACCTTGGACATCACTTAGTTCAAAACCCCTCTGAGAAATGGCGCAGGTGGCTTTGGTGGGTAGAGTTTGGAACTTATCCAGTCGGAAGACCCAAGTTTGAATCCCACCTCAGATACTTACTAGATGTGTGAATTGTAAACAAGTTACCTAATTTAACTTGCTTCAGCCCAGTTTCCTTGTCTGGAAGATGAGAATAATTAGTTACCCTACCTCACAGGGTTGTTTTGAGCATAGAGAAACTGAGACAGGCTACGCAAAAATGCTTTATAAACTTTAAAATGCAATATGAAAGCTAGCTAGCTATCATTATTGTCACTGATGTTTATCCCTTGTTTTTGAACAGAACTACAGTATCTTGCTCAAGGTCCCACAGAGCTGAAGTTAACACCAGCATGATTCGAATCCAGATCATAACGTAACAATTGAGCAACGAAATCAGAATCGTAGTTAGGTCTCCAAGCAGCTTATAAAACTCCGCTTCCCCCTGTTTTAAGGGGAAAGGCGTGGTTCTGGGCTTCCAGGAGGTTCCTTTCACAGAAGCATATCCTATACACACATATATGAGACTTCGTGTAGTCGTGCAGAGGTGTTTACAAACTGTCTCCTCTGATAGAAGAGTAAGCTGGGTATGGACTGCTTTCCTGTGTAAACTTGGCTGTCTAGCAGTGTGGTTTATGGATTGGTGGCTGTGGATTAAGGTAGAAGCTGAAATTAAGAACCTGAAGTAGAAGGTTTAGATAGTTTTTAAAAGTCCCCTCTCCCCTTTTCAAATAGCCCATGAAATCCGAATTCAGGATGCCACTCACATTTAGCCACACCATCCCTTCCCACTCACAAACCTGCCAAGATTGCCTGCTCCACTATACTCCAAGTGTACCCCCAAACAGCTTCTCCTGAAAACCCAACAAGACAGGCAGTCTTAGTACACTCCTCACTGGGTCCTGCTGCCTGCTTTTCTTTAGCTCTCCTGTCTCTTTTTTCCTGAGGCCCTGGCCATTGGAACCCGTGGCTCTGTGCCCCTGTCCAGTTTGTGCTAGTCCTCCAAGGCCTGCTGGTGTTGGCTGCAAGGGTTGAATGGTTGCTTGTATAATTAAATGGCTCCTGACCTAGAACTTTATTATTTGGCTCAGTGGGTGGACAAGGCAGGTCATGATGGGCTCCCCAGGGAGGCCCTGGCATCTGATCACTTCCAGGCATCCCTCCTGCATAGAGATTGTAGGCTGTCCGGGTGTTTCAAAAGCATAAATGCCTGTGTTTAGGAAGCGAGCTTTGTTCCTGGGCTGTGGGCCATTATTCACTGTCTGGCCTTAGAGCTTTCGAGATGATTCCCCTGAGGAGGGTTTTGAGCTCTGAATGCAGACATCCTCCCGGCATTGTGTGAAAATTTGGCAGGGCAGCAAGCTGACACAGGTCCTGACTGGGCCTGAGAAGCCATTGTGCTGGGAGAGTCCCAGAGACATTGTCATTTGCCAGCGCTGAGCAACAGCAGCAATATTGCTTTCTGTTGGAGCTTGGCGCTTCCCTGCACACCCCTCTCCCTCCCCCATCCATGACTTATTTCTGGGGGCATTCCTCTTAAGAACAAAATAACGAGCCCTCCAATAAAGGAGCTGTCCTGCTAGGACTGTCACAAAGGCCCGAGTGACAGGATTGACTGTCCCCAGGGCAGCTGGAGTTAGGTTCTTTCTCTTTTAGGAAAAGAGTCCATTGTGGTGGGTGTTAGTCAAGTTAGGTGATTCATTAAATCTCTTTTCACCAGGTTAATTAATTCATTGTTTGACGGAGGGGAGGGTGGAGAAGAGGCCCTTTCACTGAAAGTGGACTAGTCAGAAAAGAAGAAACTCAGGTGAAAGTCGTTTTTGGTGTTCCTAGATTTCCGCTTTTTAAAACAATTTGGTGGGACCCAACACATCTGTATTACTATTCTTCCCTCCCTCCCCCCCCCATCAGCTGGATCAGGAATAAAATTCTTAGAGTCCCTTGCCATCTAACGGTCCCTTTCAGACTTTACTTAAGATCCCGAGGATTTAGAGCTGGCAAGGAAGAACAGTGGAAATCACCTGAAAGCTCCTGGAGAGACTTTTCTATTTTAGGTGGTTTTTGTTGTGTTTTTTTTTTAAGATTGAGTTTCCCTATCTCCCCCAGCCTGGAAGGCCACTCTCTGGGCTGACTACTGTCAATAGGTGGGGGAGCTTAGATCTTGCTCCATTTTGTTTTGTCCCTCCTTAGGTAGCCTGGTGCAGCCCCCCCCCCCCCCCTCCGCCATTTCTAGAGCCCCCTCATTTGGTGCTTTGATTTGTGCAGATTGGCATTAGTCCTCCAGCAGCTCACAACTCAAGGGAATCACTAGCCTTAGTTTCCCCAGTAGGGATTATATGCGCCCCACCCCTCCTTCCCTTAGCCAGCCAGAGACCCATTCTTACCTAAATTTCTCACCTTCTCCAGGTTATCCCAGTGCTTTGCCCACAGTAGGTCCTTGCTAAATGTTTGTTGAATTGTGTCGTACATTGAATCTAAACTCTTCCTTTGTAGTGAAAACTGAAGAAGATAGATCCTATTCAGGCTACCATCTTTTTCATTACCTTACTACTGCTAGGCAATAGTGGATGGGTGGCTCAGTGAATAGAATGCTGAGCTTGGAGTCAGGAAGACCCGAGTTCTAATCCTGCCTCAGACACTTACTAGCTGTGTAACCCTGGAAAAGTCTCTTAAATTCTATTCGCCTTAATACACTGGAGAAGGAAATGGCAAACCACTCTGATATCCTTGCCAAGAAATTCTCTTGGACAGTATGGTCTGTGAGGTATGGACGAGTCCGACGTGACTACACAACAAGATAGCAGGTATAGTGCTTTAGAAATGTTATCTCCTTTGATCCTCACAATAACCCTGGGAGTCAAATGCTCTTATCCCCATTTAGCAGATAAAGAAACTGAGGCAGATGGAGGTTAAAAGACTTGTTCAGGTCACAAAGGTAGCAAGTGTCCCAGGCTGGATTTGAACTCAAGTTGCCTTGACCATAGGTCTCATGGTCTGTTCACTTTGTCGCCTAATTGCCCACCTGATACTAGGGCTATGAAGTGTCAAGTATACAAAGTTTTGTTCTGGTGACGATGTTCCTCCTTCTTTTTCTGTGTCTCTTCTCCCCTGCTGCCCAGTGCCCTCTTGCCGCTGGTTCTGAACACCCAGGTGCACGCTGGGCACTTGTCTTTCTACTAGTTCTTAAACTCTCCCTGTAGGGACAAAGCTAAGTTACATAAGCTAGAACCATTCGAAGAATAATGGGAACTCAATGCCCTTTCTCAGTAGGCGAATGGTCAGAGATCACAAACAACTTTCAGAAGAGTAATATCAACTATCATCAACCGTAGGGAAGATGGGAGAAGTGCAAATTAAAACAACTCTGAGGTTCCCTGTCTAGCAGCCTGGAACATGGCAGAACAGCTGGAGTCAGAAGACTTCTCCTCGTGGCTGCCTCCCTCCCTCCACCACATAAGTAAGAATAATTACACAAGTCACACACTTCTTTAGTCTTTAAGACTTTCAGGGTGCTTTTCACCTATTTAGCCTTACAACAACCCTGTGAAGTAGATTCTACAGGAATTATAATTCCCACTTTACAGATGAAGAAACCGAGACACAAGACATAAAGTATTCTGCTACGTAGTATCTGAGGCAGGACGTGATTCTAGGTTTTTCTGACTGCAAGTTCAGCATTCTGTCCACCTCTGTAGACAGTGGGGGCAGCGAGGGATCATAGTGGATGGAGCACTGGGCCTGCAGCTGGAAAGACCTGAGTGGAAAGACCTGAGTTCAAATCTAATCTCAGACACTGTGTGACTGTGTAACCCTAGCTAACTCATTTAATGCTGTTTGCCTCAGTTTCTTCATTTGTAAAATGAGCCGGAAAAGGACATGGCAAACCCCTTCAGTATCTTTACTAAGAGAACTCCAAATGGAATTGGCCACGACTGAAAAGTGACTCAACAACAGATGTTGGAAACTTGATTTCTGATTGGATTTTACGTACCTAACTGCTTGGTCAAAACGATCTTATTTAAAGTTATTTGAATACTAATCTAGTGGTTAGCTTCCCCTCCAGCCTCTCTTTGGGATTTCATGGACAAGTCTCTCTTTTTTAGACCCATTAAATCCCAGGAAAGCGTTGCCCTTAGGAAAGCATGTCTGTCAGGAACATCCTTCTGCAGCCACAAATGGCTTTTCTTACTCTCTTTCTCGGGTTCAATGACTTCATAGATTGATACGTCCCCCCATCCTGACTGTTGGACTCCTGTCTTTGTACTGGGCAGGCCACAGAGTTTATTTCTCTTCATGTAGCAGAAGACAATGAGTTAAATGACTTTCTCAGGCTATGAATGTGAAACAAAGGACAATGGCCCTAGTAAAATATCTGACTGCACTTAATTCCTATTTAAATCACACTATCTTCATTACACCCCAACTGCCCCTAACACTGTCTTTATTTCTTTAACAAAAAGGTTTAAAAATCAGTTCAGCCACTGAAAGCACTTTTTGAACCATTAATTTGATCCATTTTATTAAATGCTCTGCTTTCTTTGTCTGATCATAACTATCCATGATTAAGCCAGTTGTATGTTCTTAGGGGGTTACTGGAGCAGATCTGGCCCAGGCAGAAATGTGAAATAGTCAAGGTGTGTCTGTGGCATCATTTCTTTCTGTCCTTTTAAGTACTTAGCTCTTTCACGGGTTCCCTGGTTCCGCTTCCCGGCCACTACACACCGCTCTGGCCAGTATATTTTTCTCTTTTCTCTATCAAAACCTACTTTTGCATATCTAATCCGTTCTTGACTTTTCTCCCTGCTAGGTGGAAATGGGCAGTAATGATTTGATGTAGCAAAACTCAGTCTGAAAGTTTTTCTTCCAACAAGGGTCTCTCATGTACATGTTAAAATCATATGAAGTTTCTTGTTAAAGAAAACATGGAGATAACTATAATAATTCGATAATTATGAATTTCCAGTGAAATGAAGCAGATAAACGGATACTTACCAAAGGTCCTTGCCATTTTCATGGAGATGTTCTGTGTAGGGTTCAAATGGAAGAGGCAGGCCTTGTTGACCTTCTAGTTCTCTAGAACAGCAGTATCAAACTCAAATAGACATGGAGTCCACTAACCCACACATGGGAATCCCTGTGGGCCTTGTGTTGACTTAGAAAAAGTGCAATCTCATCTGTGAAATGAGCTGGAGAAAGGAAATTCTAAACCACTCCAGTATCTTTGCCAAGAAAACCCCAAATAGGGTCACCATGGGTCGGACAGGACTAATGAACTAAAGAGGAACAAAAATGTTTCATTCTATTGTTACTCATTTTGTTAAACATTTCTGAATTACATTTTAATCTGGTTCCTGCCACACTCAGGAGTATTGTGGGCCACATGCCATCTATGTGTGCTGGACACCTCTACTTTATATACTCCTATTTATAGATGACAATGTGTGTATCACATGGACGACACCAGAGTATTTCAAGTCCCAGAATGTTATTGGAGATACTTAATAAGATCCATGGCTACCCAAAGAAATCAGTTTAGCAATCCACACAGGAAAAATGAAATGGATGAAAAATGCCTAATCTTCAGACTATGATATAAAATTGTAAGGTCAGTTCATTCGTACATAGCTGTGGTACAGGGAATGTAGGTGGCTGATGAGTGGGCTCAGAACTGAGTAGGAAGAAGAAAGTCCAGTGAAGTCATATCAGTAAACATTTATTAAATGCTTAATATGTGACAGACACTGTGCTAAGCCCTGAGGACACAAAAAAAAAGAAAAAAACAAAAGAAAGGAAGGAAGGAAGGGAGGGAGGAAGGAAGGAAAGCAAGAAAGGAAAGGAAATAAAGGAAGGAAGGAAGGAAGAAAAAAGGGAGAAAAAAAGGAGAAAAAGAGAAAGAAAGCAAGTTAAATTGCATTTCAGAAATCACATAGTGCTTTTGCTGTTCCAAAGCTGCTTTTTGGTACGAAAAGTCTATCTTTTAAACATGAATAGCTTCCCAGTGATGCTGCATTCTTATCAACATTGGCACATTATGATCTCTGAAGAATCAAAGATGTCAGATAGTGTTTGATTGTTGGATAGCCTCATCTAGACGTTCCATAAGCAAACTCCACGGGTCCAAAATGTAACTTGTATTTTCCTCCAAACATCACTATTTCTGTCGAAGGTACCACTATCCTTCTAGTTATCAAATTTGCAACTCAAGTCACCCTTGTCTCTTCCTTCTCCAATCCAATAATTTTCCAAGCCTAGTTGAGAGCTGTCAAAAAAAGCTGTAATCTGTAAAATCCTATTTTAATGTATAGGAGGAAATGTGCAAAAGGCATTTATTCTGTAAAATAGCTATACTGTGTATCCAAAAAAAATTTGAACTTCCTACTAGTTTTTTTTTTGCTCGCTACTTAAAAATGCATATCATTAAAAATAGGATCTGATTGATATTTGTTTAAAAGTTTCTGCCATCTCAGGCAGGGGCTTTTGTGCCTGGCTTGTTGGGAGATCTCATGTCACCCAGGCCATGGGACACCAGGGCATGGCAAAGATGTCCTGTCCATTTCACGTCACGTTTTTCTGTCAGGAGGTGCTCGAAAGCCTTGATAAGTAGTTGACAAATGGCCCCAGGAGCTCCTATTATCCTTTTCAAAAATACTCACTTTTGGGGAGCTTGGAGTTGTCCTTCTAAACCCTTCAGTTGAATGAGTAGATGTTAAGGCATGATGGAGGCTCTCTAAAGACGCAGGGGGTTGTCCCGATGGAATGCATGAAGTGCATTTTTTGAGGGGGGAGCCCAGAGGTTAAGCAGTGAGAAAGTAGATAAGTGATCTCCCATTTTTCAGTTAATGACTAGCTAACAGCTAACATTTCTTTATCTCCAGCAGGGAAGATAATGAGCGGGCTACATGCAGAGTTACCCCCAGCCCTCCAAATGACAGGGGAGTAAATGAATTTATCACAATGCGCTACCATTCTCTTTTCCATGGCTTCAGGCTTTGCCATTCTTAGCGACCAGTTTCAGGAAGGGAATAGAGAAAATGATTTTACTGGGTCTAAGCAACATGCTGTGCTTTGAAATGAGAGATAACAAACTTGCTTTAAGCACGTTTGCAGAATGTTTTTTTTTTCTCTCACAACCACATTTTGAAGTAGGTAGCAAAAGTGATATCACCCCCATCTTCTCTCTGAAAAACTTTGGGGTCAGTTGTATGATATAGGAGACATTGGCACAGGACCACGCGACATGGCATGCCCTCATCAAAGAATAAGCTGTGCTCCACGAGCCAAGCAGAATTGAAGTACCTTAAAGAAGACACGAGATGTGCAAATTTAGAGACGTCTCCACTCCAAATATTCATGTGGACTATTTGTGCCTGACCTGTGGTAGTACCTTCTGAGCTCATATTGGTGTGATCACTCACAGTTAGACATTATGTAATTTGACTCCAACATAGTGATGTCATTTTGGGCCTCTTTAAGAACTAGGGACAACAACCAATTACCCCCATTTTACAGATGAGGAAACTGAGGCCCAGAGAGATGTAGTAACTTGCCCTGAAGTTACACAACTTCTAAGTAGCAGAGTCAGAATTCAAATTCAGGTTCTTGGATTCCAAATCTTGTGTGATTTCCAGTACTTCATAGGAATAAACACTCAAAGTCGGTGGAATCATAATTTTTAATAACTTTGAATAATCATCATGACTGTTACTAGAACTATTTTAAGAGAAGTCATGGGGTGATCGATTTTCTTTCTTAGGAAAGTGAAAAGGTTGCTTGAATAAATTCACATTTCTATGTTTTATTTTTGGCAGAAGGGGGAGTTCAGATCTATGATTCCACAGTTGTAGGAAGCTCCCAGGTGAAGAAGCTCCATCTATCAAGTCAGATCTGCAACTACTTTGAAACTTCTAGCCTTAGAAACACATCTGGGGCACTGAGAGGCTGTGACTTGCCCAGGGTCGCAGTCGGTGAGAACTGAGGAAAGAATTGAGCTCGGTTATTCTGACTTGTAGGCTCTCTACTTCTCTAGGAGGCTTCCCAGATTCATATCCCATCCCAAGGTACAGAGGTATAGATGACTACTCTCTCCATAGCCCTTCCTCCTTCCCACCAAACAGAGCCAAAGTTCTGGGCATAGAGTAGCCACTCAGTCAATACTTATCAAGCCATGCTAAGGCTATATGAGGCTGGACCACCTCTAGGGAAGTCAGTTCCATAGTCTCTTAAATGAGTGGTGGCAGCCTCCTTCTCTCCCTACCTTCACCTATGCATAGGTATTTCTAGGGCAGGTAAGTGCTAGGTAAGCACTATGGAACTTTAATTTCATATAATTGTCAATGTTACTCCTTCAGATAGTAACTAATTCTGTACTTCCGTGGGCCACTAATAATAATAACAACAATTATTATTACAACTAGTATTTATATGGCAGGCAGGTGGTGTGGTGGATGGAATACTGGACCTGGAGTCAGGAAGACTCATCTTCCTGAGTTCAGATCTGGCTTCTAGCTGTGTAATCCTGGGCAAGTACTTAACTCTGCTTGCCTCAGTTTCCTCATCTGTAAAATGAGCTGGAGAAGGAAATGGCAAACCACTCCAGGATCTTTGCCAAGAAAACCCCAAATGGGGTCACAAAGAGTTGGACTCAAGAGAAACAACTGAACAAGTATTTATATAGACCTGTAAGGGATAGCCTTGCTGGCAGAATATTTGCATTAAGGAGATGGGCTTTCATGGAGTGATTAGTTTAAATCACATTCTCCTAATTATAATCTAGATGAATTTCTGCCAGATCAATTTTCTGTACCTAGCTCACTGCCTATCTATAGCACCGGCCGAAGACAGACAAAGTATTACAACATGACGCATACATGTGTACATGTACATATGTACATGTCAAGTGTACATGTGCACACATAAGTACATGTGTATTTTGTGTTATCTCATTTGATACTCACAACAACCCTACGAGGTAGGTGCTATATCATCTCCTTTTTACATATGGGGAAATGTAGGCAAAGAGAGTTGAAGAGATTTGAACTCATTTCTCAGTTGAGGAAACTGAAATACAGGAAGGTGAAGTGTCATGCTGAAGGTCAGAGGTATGACTGAAAAGCTCCAGTTCAAACATGCTATCCCTGCCTTCAGGGAGATCGGGGTATGCAGGCAGCTCTCACTGAAGGAATTCCAGGCTGTGAGGGTATTGGGATGACCTGGGATATCAACAGACGTGAATTGCCTGGAGCTATGTGGTGTGTTTCTATGCTTGGGACAGACAGGAAAAAGGAAGATGGAGGCTCTCAGGGCTGGGTTACTGTTGACCACTTACTTCCAGAATCTTTGATGTTGTCCAGAGCTTTCTCCAAGAAAGTCAATGAGTCACTTTAGAGGCCCTAACTAGAGCTGGGATAGTTTCCAGAGGGTAAGACAGAGCAACTGGTTTCCCCCTCAGAGGAGGAGAAGACAGAATTAAATTTGGAGAACCTTTGATAGTTGACAGTGTGATTCAGGAGGAGAATAAGTCCAGTGTTTATAATACAATCAAGTTATTTTTTTTATAAACAAAAATCAGGAATTTGAAAATGTTTAGCCAAAAGAGCAGCATGATGGACTTAAATTGTGTATGAATGTGTATTTCATTCCTGGTTTTAAATTCCAAGGACTTGTGAACACAAGCCAGGAGGTGTTGGCACAACAACCTACTCTGTACAGGTCTATGGGGTAGAGTGCCCACCATCAATCAATAGGAGGGAGGCAGTACATTTAGTACAAATGTGAGAAGATGTCAGTAGCACAGTAAGAAGCTCCACAGTCAGGGTAGGAAGGACGACGAAATTCAAAGCAGACAACTAAATAACTAAGTTAGGAAGTGCCTACCGTCTAGGTAGAAAGAGGCAGTGAAGGGATGGGAATGATATGAAATGGTCATGACACGGATTAGTTTGGGTCACCGCATGGTCTCTTAATTGGAATCTGGACTGATTTGTTTCAGAAGACTGACTGTCTCTCAGTTGTCCATTCTGAATTTCCTAGCTTTTCCTACCCTAATTGTTGAATTCATTGTACTATTGACATCTAACATTGAAACAAGCTGATGCCTCCTTCATTTTCACTGTTGTGTGCCTTGGTAGGCATTCTCTCCCGTTGGGTAGGCCATTGTGGCAACAGGTTGTGGGGCTACATTACCACTGACTCTCCTCCTCAGAGCACACCCAAACGACATTCCACGCTTGCTTGTGTTCATTTCAAAGATACAGATTGAAATTACTCCACACCTGCTATACCCTGTGAATCTTGCGCATTCTTTCCACAAAGGTTTCCCAGAAGATTCGTCCAACATACTAGTGGCTCCTCTCTTGTCCTTGTAGTGTCTTAGGGAGGAATGTGCTGGGACCAGCTTGTACAGGCTCTGAAGAGTCACTGGCAAATTTTCACTGAGCCTTTACGTATTGGAAATAGGCAAATGCTACAAATTGGAGCTTGATTTGTTGTTTGGTTGATTGCCTACACTTAAGTCTAAGCGTTAGAGAAAATGTCAGTGCTGCAGATTAAACTTAAAATTGTGTATAGTGTACGTTTTTCAGAGAGCTGGTTGTTAAACATATGTCAGTCCAAGGAGGACCAACATATAGTTTGGGCTTTACTTTTTCTATATAATGGTCCTGCCTCTTTGTTAAGGTCTTTAACCTCAATAGTTTTTATGACCCTTCCTTTGCATGTCATTGTTTAAAATGTGCTATATGGAGCTAACTCACTATCCATCATATATTATATATTATTATATTACATCTATGTTATATTATTACATTATGTGTTATCATATATCATACTATATTATATTTCATATCTTATCCTTCTGCCCCTTGAATTATTTATAATTTTAATTCCTTTTTAAAAATGAGATAAGTTATATAAATCTTTGCAAACTTTCAAGTGCTATGTAGTTGCTAGGTAATATTATTTTGAGGTTATGCTGTTCCATGATTTCAAGCCATGCAATATAGCCTTTCTGGAACAATATTTGCATTAGAGAGATGGGCTTTCATGGAATGATTAATTTAGGTCATGTTCTCCTAATTACAATCCAGATGAATTTCTGCCAGATCAATTTTCTGTACACAGCTCACTGCCTATCTGTAGCACCTGCCCAAGACAGACACGTGGATGGGATGGACTGCTCATTTAGCTTCATGCCATAGGTGGGCAATATGTATTTTTCAAGGATTTGGCTTTTTTCATTGTCAATTGGTTAGAGTGATCTTTAGTACCTTCCTATGAATTTCACCAAGGAACCTTCTCAGTGTTCTTTTTCATCATTGCAATCAGTGTAGTGTTGTCTGGGGAAAGGATCATCTTGGGAAACTCACCATCTAAAGAGAATTTTCTTTTTCTCTTAACTTGGTGCTGGATATCTTCCAAGATACTAGTGAATAACTGGAGAATGCTTATATTTCCATTTTGTTCCTGGATTGATGCCAGTACCTGGTTGTTGAATGGTTGTCTCTGTACTTGATTTGTCATAGGATTTTATATTATTTTAATTCCGTGTATGGGAAACACCTTGTCTGAGAGCCTTCAAGGCTTCCTTTTGTTCTACTGAGTCACATGTTTTTAATAGATCCAATAATTAAGAAATTTTGGAATCATATTTATCTTGTAATTCAGTTAATTAAGTAATTGTCAAGGTGTAGTCTAGAAAGTGTATGCAAAAATGTTTTCTATTGCCTCGTTATATTTCCATCGACACCCTCAGTGTGAGAACAGAGTGACTATTCAATAGACCATTCTTGTAAAGATTTTGGATGGATGAGGAAGCAGGCACCCAAGCTGATCGTTGATGATGTTTCCTTGATCACATTTTTTTTTTTTGGTAAAAGAACTATCAGTGATTTTTTTTTATTCCTTTAGAATTATCTTGATATATCATGATCAGTTTAAGTACTAACACGAAATAGACCCTCCCTCTCCCTAACACGTATACACACGGAGTGAATTGTTATGTCAAAAGGTAGCCAAGATTCTTGTTTATCAGGAAGTGTCAGTCAATGAGTATATTAGGGACCAACAGTAATAATAATGCATTTATCCATCACTTTTCAGTTGGCAAAGTGCTTTCTTCACAACCAGGAAGCACATAGACTAGTCCTATTACTCCTGTTTTATAGAGAAGGAAACTGAGGCGGAAGAGGTTAAGTAATTTCCGATGGACAACTGGGCAGTTCGAGGCAGAGCTGAGACCTCAACGTCCTTTCCATGATATCCTGCAGACTTGCCAGGGCCACAGAACACGGCGACGACAACCACCACAGCGCAGTTCGGCCTTAGACTTAAAACCCGGGGAATCCCCAGGACTTTGTGAGCGTTGGCTCGCCAGGTCTCCACCGCGTTAGCACGGGTTTCCTCCCTCTGCTTCTCCTGGAGCCCTTTTTGGGGATTTCTTTTACCTTGTGTTACACGCGCTTCCTCTCCTTCCCTTCTCCCCACGTAAGTCCCGTGGAAACGGAGACTCTGCTGCTTTTTCTTCTTATGCCCAGGTCTGGCACCGAGTCTGGAGGCAGGAAGCCCCGAGTTCAAATCCAGCCTCCGACCATTACTAGCTGGATGTCCGTGGGCACGGCACTTCACCTGCATCTGCCTCAGTTTCCTCATGATAACACCTGCCTCGCAGGGCTGTTACGAGGATAAGATGAGATAGTATTTGTAAACGACTTAACACATACTAGGTGCTCAACACACATTCATTTCTTTCCTCGCTTGCTTCCTTATTAGAAATTGCTGCCTTTCCTAGAATCTATAGTTCAGCCTGACTAGCCTCCTTGTGACTTCTAACACCTTGTTCTCCGTCTCCCATCTCTGTTTCTTTTCCCCATGCTTGAAATGCGCTTCTTCTTCGCCTCTGAACTTCAGAATTCCTAGTTTCCTTCAAAGCCCCACTGTGATCTCCTGCAGGAGGCCTTTCCCAAGCTCTCCAGCAACTAGTGCCTTCCTCTAAAATTGTGGTGCAGCTAGGTGGCCCCGTGGATAGAATGCAGGGCCTGGGGAGGATTAAGGTTCAAATCTGACCTCAGATACTTACTAGCTGTGTGACCTAGGCAAGTCACTTTACCCTATTGCCTCAGTTTCCTCATCTGTAAAATGAGCCGGAGAGGGAAATGGCAAACCACTGCAGCATCTCTGCCAAGAGAACCCACAAATGGGGTCAGGAAGAGCTGGATAAGACTGAAATGTGACTAAACAACCCAAAGCCTTTATTTTATGTTTTGTGTATTCTCATATGTGTATCTGTAAGGTTCCTGAGGGGTAGAGGATGCTTCCTTTTTCTTTGTGCTTCCAGTACCTAGCACAGTCCTCTGGTACTTGACCCAGCTTGGCACATAGTAGGCATGTAATGAGTCCTTACTGACTGAATGGTGTACATTTGTAGGATGCAAGTGGTCCAGATCATAGGTATTTTGAAAGTAAGAAATCTAAGTCCTGGGGAAATGAAAAGACAGTTTAAAGCAATGTAATAAGTTACTGGAGAAATCGGTACAGCATGAACACATCAGCCCCCCTCAAGACGAGTCCGTTAACATCTCCCCTCAGGGTACCCTTCAGGGAGACATCTGTTTTCTCTACTTTTGACTCAAGTCCCCAGTGGCTCTGTTGGGGATCAGGGTCTAGGGCCTCCATATCAGCATTCTCTCACCTTTCCTCCTTCCTCCTGAGGGCATGTTCTTCCTATTCCCCCTTGATCTCTGGAGAAAGCTCGTTTGCTACATAGTATGGCTCCCACTAAGTCCAGATGCGGCGTGCCAGATGAATCCTACTACTAGCCTAGAGACTTGGAGGTCATTCCCAAAGATTGCTCCTTCTTCCTTGAGGCATCAATACTATGTTGGCTGTGAACGCAGCCTAGGCTATGACTCCCAGGTTTTTGTGGCTTGCTCTCCTGACAACGAAGTTCAGACTCCACTCTCTGGACCTAGAATGGAAACCAAAGAGCTAAAAGGCTAAGGACTCAGGCCCGTTTCTCGAAGGTCATATGGCCTTATTGGATAAACGAGGTCTCATAGTCCTTTCCCTTACACTGTAATCTCTTACTAAATACCACCACACCATAAGAGTACAGCTGAAAACAGTGAGGGGAAGAGAGGCAAAGAGGAGATAGCTGAAGCTGACTGGCTTTTCTGAATACCTCAAAAGCTAGTCAGAGACCCTCCCCTTCACCTTTAGGTTAGCCAACCAGAGCCCATTACCAGGCGTCCAAGCATGTTCCAGTCTCTCAAGGGCGCTTCATTTACACAGCTCTCAGAAGCAGCTTTCCAGCATCCTCCACTTAGAAAGAAGCAGTCCCAGGTGGTCTGGGCATGCACCAGACCCCCATTATACCAGGAAGGACACCCACCATCCTCATCATCTCAAAGTACTTTCTCCCAAGTTGATATTCAAGGCCCATAAAGGCAAGTTTCGAGAATAGTGTTTGTACCTTATTCTACCAACTGTTGCAAGCACTTTCTGATTTTCATACTTCTTTATTTAAAAGGCAAATTAAAGTGATCTCAGAGCTTGCATTTCCAATCAACCTGCACCAATGCCTTTTCTTTTTTAAACAATGGATCTGTGTGAATGTTTGATTTTACATGACTCAGTGGAGCCATGTGGGAAGGGGGAGCTGGGCCAGGGGCCAGGTGCCAGGGGATAAGATTTTGTGGCAGCGGCAGCAGCAGCAGCAGCAGCATCCTAGTCACGTCAGATTAACAGCAGCCTGGCAGATGGAGGTGGGAAGTGTGGCACCGTGTCATTGGCTCCATCTTGGGGAATAGCACAAAACTGTGGCTTTGACTCTCTGGACAGATGCTGCACAGCTAACACATTCTGGGCTGCGATGTTAAGCTCCCTCCTCCTCACACTCAGGGCTGATCCTGAGCAGACACCACAAACCCACTTATTCAGCTGGTGTCACATGGTGGGATGCTTCTGGCCTCCAGCAGTGGGAGGGAGGAATGGTCTGGAATGGTTTTGCTTAGGCCATTGTTGGGACGTGAATCAGAAGCATAAATCGACACAGCCCTTCCTTCGGTTAGGTTCTTGGGAACAGGTCTTCACGACATGCCATTGTGGCTTTAGGTACATACAGTTTGCACTTGATTCTGTGTGATGGACAGTCTAATTGAATGAATGGGATTTTATATAGGGTTAGTTCCTCTGTTTCTGGAGAGAAAACATAGTTAACGCTGTAATAAATCAATGGTGTAGAATAACATCTACTTCTAGCTTTCTTATATCCTGTTTAACCGCTTGTCTGGGTAATACACGTTTCTCCTCTGGCCCTGGTCCTGCTGTGTAGTTGACCTTGTTTTTGGAAAAACTCAGGGTCCAACTTTGGGATTCTTCACCTTTTTTCTGTGTCATGGACCCCTTTGGAAGTCTGGGGAAGCCCATGGACTCCTCTCAGAATATTTTTAAATGCATAAAAATTACATAGGATTACAAAGGAACCCAATTATTTTGAAAAAGTTATCAAAATATAAAAAAACCGCAATCAAATGAAAAGTTCACGTACTCCAGGTTAAGAACTCTTGGTCTAGTAGATGCTACCAAACTGGGAAGGGTTTTAGGAGATCGGGTTACCAAGTATATGCCCGTCATCTGAAAATCAGATGATGGAAAGCTAATTGACCTTGAAGTCAGAGGAGGATTTAGCTCATATCCCACCTCTGAGGCTTTTTACATATGTGATGGTGGGTAAGAGCCTCATTTAAACTTCCTGGGTCTTGGTCTTGTTGCTGTAAAATGAAGTGGTTGGGTGGCTGCTGAGGACTTTTCTTGCTCTAAATCTATGATTCTCTGAGAAACCTACATATACTTGGAGAGGCTCATCACCAGAAATTTGGTCACTGGATAATGACTAGGAGATAACATAGTGTATAGAGTGCACAGGGCCTGGTTCAAATCTGGCCTCTGACACTTGCTAGCTATGTGACCCTGGGCATGTCACTTCACCCTGTTTGTCTCAGTCTTCTCATCTGTAAAATGAGCCGGAGAAGAAAATGGCAAACCACTCCAGTATATTTCCCAAGAAAACTCCAAATGGGATCACAGAGAGTAGAAGAGGCCTGAAACACGACTGAATATAATGACTGTTTTTGATTAGAGGCAAACTCACAAAGACCGTCTCTTAAGATACGGAAAGCTTGCAGCAGTGGAGGGAGTAGCCTCACGAGTGAAATCACACATTCTTGAAGTGTTAAACAAGCAAACATACCATAATTTATTATGCGTACAGCATGACACACAATATAATTTAATCTAGTGTGTATTGTTATTAATGCATAATAATAATTTAATTTACTATTAAGCAATCTCACAGTACCATTAACTATTATTAGTTAACTAAATTGCTTTGTAAATCTGCCCTGAGTCTGACCGGGCCCCTCCTCTTCTCCCTCCTCAGTTTTTCACATTAGCAGGTGCTGGTGAGTTCCATTCTCCATCAGCCATTAAATACAGGTCAGTAATTCTACAAGGCACGGGGAGAAAACAAGCAATCGTTTGTTCCCCTCCTTCCAAGAGGCTGCCTGGCAAGGTTGTTCCAAAGCATGTTCTCAACTGGAGGGAGATGTCTCCAGGCTGTGTGTGGATGCTTACGCCAAGGGGCCAGCTCCTTTTGTAGGAAGCCCATAAGGCACAGCAGGGGAGATATTTAGCAATCACCACAGAATTGAGAAAGGTTGACCTTTTTGTTGTTGAGTCATTTCAGCCATATCTGACTCTACATGACCGCATTTGGGGTTTTCTTAGCAGAGATACAGGAGTGGTTGGCCATTTCCTTCACTAGCTCATTTCATAGATGAGAAAACTGAGGCAAACAGGGTGAAGTGACTAGCCCAGGGTCACACAGCTAGTAAGTGTCTGAGGTCAGATTTGAACTCATGAAGATTAGTCCTCCTGACTCCAGGCCCAGTCCTCTATCCACTGTACTGCCTAGCTGCCCAGGAGGGGCATTAGAAGTTAACTCTTCTAGTCTTCTTGTTTTATAGATGTGGCCACTGAGATCTTACAGTTGTAAAATAGTGGTCTCAACATCGTGCATGCAAGAGCAGAACTGGGCAGCTTAGGGGGTTATTTGCAATCTAGATGTGCAAGAAGAGAGCACGTCTAGACTCAGTCTTTATTTGCTTCAGTTCCTCATCTGTAAAACAGGAACATACCAGAGAAGAAATTGCCAGTTCCTTTGCCAAGAAAACCCTATGGACAGTTGGGTTCACAAGAGTCAGGCTCAACAACAACAACAACAATGACAACAATGACAACAACAAAGTCACTTAGCTAGTAATTGGGAGAGTCAGGATTCAAACCCAGACCTTAGACTCCATTGTACCAGGCTGCCTGTGACTGTTTTCCCCTTATTCCTGACTGGAACCAGTCTGTTTGAGTAATGGTACATCCTATATTTTTTTACATCAATCAGTCAGCAAAAAACATATTAATTTCTTGATTTTTTTTCTGAAATGCTCCCCCCTTGCTCGTTCTGTGCGCGAGCATCTGTGGCATCTCTAGGGAAATGGGATTTCTTTCTCCGTTTCGAGCCACGGGGACAGGTTATTAAACTGGCGAAGGTGAAACCATTTGTAAACTGCAGGGAGCCTTTCAAAGAGGGTGGTGTTTACTCTTCTTTATTATTGCAATAAAATGCTTGGGTGCTGATAAAAAGCTTGGGCTTTTCCAAACCAAACAGGGGAGCCCTCCCCCAGGGTGCGCCAGCCCCCATCTGGAAGCCCTCCCTCAGCAGGGTGCCAGCAGCGCTTTCATTGGCTGGACCCCCCAGCTGGGCTGTGCCAGAGCATTCTGTTATCAGAGGTTTCAAGGGTTTGATTCACAGCTGCTTGATAGGCTTCCAGGAGGCTGCTCCTATCGTCTGCCTTGGGGTAGCCAGAGGATTGGCGACCCATGGAGCAGGCAGAGAGACCGGTTGTTTTCCTTTGCTGGGTGTGTTAACAGCAGTTCTGTTCCTCTATCGGGTCTTGTCCACGATGTCTTAATCTTTGTCTTATCCTGATGGAATGTTCCCTCTCCCCCCACACGCTGCTTTTAAGACCAGTATTGAATATCTGGAAACTGATAGCTGAGTGATTACCTGGCCTGTTCCTTTCAGGGAAACCTGCCCCGTTGGGCGATTATCTAAAGCAAGCTTAAAACAAGGAGGGCTCAAAGCAACGCCTCTTGGTTCCCCACACCAGCTGCTATCTTCTGCACTTTTATTAAGGACGTGAGAACGCAGAAGATTTGGCAGGAAAGGTTTTCTCCTCCCTCCGCCCCCTTCTTCTTTTCTGTCTTGGCTTATTAGGTAGACATTTATCTTTTTTAGCTTCTCTACAATCCCTTCTGTGCCAGTGCATTCTGCCCCTCTTCCTCACTCTGCATCCCATCAGTAGATCATTTAATAAGATTCACAGGATCCCAGAATGTGAGTTGGAAAGGATGTCAGTAGTTGTCTTTTCCAACTGACACACAAAAGAAATAGGCACTACAACCTGCCTGATGAGTGTTTAAACACTCACTGTGTGCCAGGCGCTGGGATTGCAAAGACAGTCCTTAGCCTAAAAGAGCTTGCATTCAATTGTAAGAAATCGCACCTACATACGAAAGTATATTACAAAGTGTGTATGAAAGTAAATACAAGGCAATTTGGAGGTCCACGGAGAAGGTGTGGGTGTCCACAGAAAATCTTTAATTCTCCATAATGTTATTATGGTTGCATCATTTCCAGAGACTTCTGCGGTTCTCGTATTTTTGGTGCATTTTCGAAGCTCTCTGAGCTGCCCGGAGTCTGAGTCACAGGTGTTGGCAGGATATGTAAAAATGGTTCTCTGGGCTCTTGTCCTCATATTCCCCATTAGGATCAGAGAAGGGCAAAACTCCTGCTTTAGATTCTGCCCTTTGCTCCTAAAGTGGCTTCTGACCATGGAATAGTGACTGGTGCTAAAACTTCTCCTCAGCAGGGTTTATAACTCCGCCAAAGACTAAAGACTTAACAGTTGTTCCCGACTTTGTGATCTGATGGACCCTACTGTCCATGGGGCTTTCTTGGCAAAGATACCGGAGTGAAGGCGGCTAGATGACGCAGTGAATAGAGCACCGGCCCTGGAGTCAGGAGTTCAAATCCTACCGCAGACACTTAACCCTTATTAGCCATGTGACCTTGGGCACGTCATTTAACCCCAACTGCCCTGCCTTCCTCCCTCCAAAAAAAAAAGATCCTGGAATGGTATGCCATTTCCTTCTCCGGTGTGTCCGTGTGCGCATTCTAACATGAGGAACTGGGGCAAATAGGGGTTGAATGACTTGCCCTACTAAGTGCTGAGGCCTGCCTGACTTGAAGCAGAGGAGAGGAGGTGGATGGAGGCATTCGTCAGTCCAGGTTTCCCAGGCGGGTTATTTTGAGAGGCCAGAAACCTACCCAAGCGATCACCCAAAGAGACGACTCTCTGGCTCGCTCCCCCCTGCTCTTCTGAAGCTTCTCGAGCTCGAGGAATAGCAGAGTCCCTGGAGCCCCCAGTCTCTCCTCTTTTTTATCTTCCCGTTCCAGTCTTCTGACGACTACAGCAGCCTGCATGCAAACAGCAGCGCGGCAGAGGATGCTGCTTTGCATCTGTTTTGCCTTAAGCGGGTCATGTTGCTCCTTCTCTCCCCGCACCACCCACCCCCATCCCCAGAACAGGGGCTGTTCAGTTTTTGTAATTCTTTAAAACAAGCCTTGATTAATCGACTACCACCAGCTGGACACCGCGCTAAGCGCTGCTTTGCAGACATTATTTGATTCTCGCAACAAACCCTGGGAGGTAGATGTCGTTATTAACCTCGTCTTGCACATGAAGACTCTGATTCTGTCAGAGGTTAATTGACTTGCTCACTTGCTCGTGGCTAGAAGGTGTCTGAGGTCACATTTGGATTCTGCTTTTCCTGACCCCACATCCAGGATCATCTCCACTCTGTCATATGGCCAGCTGCCTCTGTATCCCTAACACCCAGCAGAGTGCCTGACACCCATGGCCCTTGTTAGTGCTTATTCTGAAAACAGATGAATGAATGGTTAAGTGAATATAGATGGCATAAAGATTCTGTAAGCTATTAGTGGCAAGTCATATTGTTCAATTAGCTTGACACAGGTTTAAATTAAGGCATTAATCAATCTCTCCTGGGTTTTCCTAGTTTTGTTTTCCTTCCAGTTGACTGACTCTTCACAGAAGCACAGAATTAAAGTGTTGCCAAAGACCTCTGTGGCCATTTAAGTCCAACCTGGGCACCAAAGGAATCTTCCTCTAGCCTTGATCTTTTCTTGCAAGTTCCCTTTACTTGTACTTTTATTTAGAGCCTGAGCCCTTTTGTCTCTTCGCCCCCAAAGTGACATTTCAGGTTGAAACCACCTAAAACATCGTGGTGAATGCCCCTTGGAGCAGCTCAGTTGACTTTTGAAATTGGGACTATCCTTGTCCCTCTGAGGTGGCATATTTCTACAGATTGTGCAACTCTCTTTCTCCTCCCCTCCCCTCCCCTCCTCTCTTCTCCTCTCCTCTCCTCTTCTCTCTCTCTTTCTTTCACTCCCCTTCTCTCCCCTTCTCTCTCCTTTACTGTTTTATTGCTGACATTGGAATGCTTGAGAGAAGGGTACATGAGAAATTCAGCCAAGCCTCCAGGGAGGCAATGGGAAGTACCTCTCTTCCTTGAGGATAAAGTGTGCCCTGTGCATGACTCCCCCAGACAGGAGGTAGTACTTGATGGCCCTTCAAGCGCCTGCCTCCTCCTAATCCCCTTACAGGAACTCTAGGTTCTTCTTGGCATAACTTTTAGAGATAAGGAAATTGTGAGGCCTCAAACAAAGGAACACTTTTATGACCAAGGGCCTAAACAAGAGGGTGTGCCTGTTTCAAATGTTATCATAGTTGATGATATAATATAAAGGTATATAACACTGTAAATCCTTGGAGGGGGAGGGTGTTTGTGGGATTGTATTCCCTTATACCGAGCTGGTTTCATTCTAGGAGAGCTTGTCCTAAGTCAAGATACTTCAGGGCAGGATAGCAATTTCCCAGTAATAAATGGATTTTTCCAATCTGTATACAACAGAAATGAGTGACTATTTGTGAGCATCATTCATTCAGTCACTCATTCATTTGTTTGTTCATCCATTCAACATGCATTTATTATGCTCTAGGCACTGTGCTAGGCCCCGGGAGAAGCTTACACACTCATTTAGAAACAACTTGTTCCCATATAAGCGATTAAAAACTATATCCAAAGCAAAGGCCAAGTTACTCAGAGGACACTAAACACTGAGGGCATCAGGAAGTTGTTTTGTCAAAGACAGCACTTGAGCTGGGTCTTGAAGGGAGTTAGGGATTCTAAGGAGTGAAGGTGAGGAGGTGAGGGGCTTGGGAATGGCATCTTGGCTTAAGGTGGGAATGTTTTCTATGGGGAGCCGAGAGTAGATCACTTTGGTTGGAACAGAGTGAGGAAAGAGATAAAATAATATGTAATAATATATAACAAACCTTGAAAAGGATGATGGAGCTGGGTTTAGAGGCCAAACAGAGTAACTTGTATTTTATCCTAGACTAATAGGCATTTTTTGAGTACTGGGGTGACTTGACTAGATCTGTGCTTTTGGAACATCACTTGGCAGCTATGTGGAAGATGGATTGAAGTGGAGAGACAGTGAAGGCAGGGAGACCAATTAATTAGGAGGTTGTTGCAATGGTCCAGGTGACAGTGGACGAGGGCCTGAATGATGGTCTTGTGAGTGGAAAGTGATTCTGCAAGGCCTATGCATGAGATGTTATGTGAAGATTAGGTCATTACGAGCAATTGTATGTCCTCTCCTCCAGTTTGAGATTTGGGCATGGAGGCAGATACTTTAGAGGAGTGTGAAAGGTGTGAAAGGAGAGCTCACTTCTCACTAAGTTACTAGAGTGTATGCTCCTCCTTATTCCTAAAACCCAAGAGCTTTGGGAGTAGCAATGCCCCCAAACATTCTAGTTCTGACATCATCTTAGGTGCACGTCGGGGACTTTGAGAGTCTGGAGACAGGTGAGACGTGGTGTAGTGAGGTAGGTGGAAAGCACCCTGAATCAAGAGTCAGCAGTGACCTGGGTTTGAATCCTGCCTCTGACATATTAAATGTGTGACTATGGGTGAGTCACCTCTCCACACCTCCATTTCCTTATCTGATAACGAGGCTGTTGTGAGAAACCAATGGGATGTAAAGGGCTTTGTATGCTGTATGAATGGTTGGTAGTTGTATGATGAGAGTGATAAACCCTGCTCTAAGAGGATGCCCCCCAAGTCATTCCCTTTTGCCCACAAACATGTGGTCACCTTAATTCTAACAAAACAACCTTTCTTTTTTTTTTTTTTTTTTCAAAGCAACCTTTCTTAAAACCAGGTTCCCCATCTTTCATGTCACATCCAAGGCATCTTCCTATTCTTGTCCTTTTCATGGTTCATCTTCCAGAAAGAGTAGTTTGTATCTGATGACCCCATTCCTCTAATCTTTCTTGATTCCACTTCTCAGCCACCTGCAATCTGGTCTCTGTCTCCACTTCTTTGTTGGAAATGTTCTCTCCAAGGTCATTCGAGACCTCCTACTTGTCAAATCCAATGGCCTTTTCTTAGACCTTATTCTCCTCTTCTCAGTAGCATTCTGTACTGCTGACCTCTGCTTCCTTGATGCGCTTTCCTTTTGACTGCTAGGAGTCTGCTGTCCCCTTAATTGTCCCTTGCCTCTTTGGAGCTCCCACCTCCTCACCTCCTCACCTCCTCCCCTTCACCTCTCAGAATTCTTAACTCCTTTCAGAACCCGACTCAAGTGCGATCTTCTACAAAAGACTTTCTTGAAACCCTCAGTGTCTAAGATCCTCTCAGTTACTTTGCCTTTGCTTTGTATATAGTTTATAATTATTTATATGGGAACAGATTGTGTCTAAACAAGAGGGTGTGAGCTTCTCCCAGGGCCTTGCAGAGTGCCTAGAATGTCACAGATGCCTGTGAGATGAATGGGTGAACATATAAATGAATAGGTGAGTGACTGAACGAGCGAGTCTTTATTCTCCAGCTCCATAAATGTGGGCTTCCCCCAAGTCCCTGTCCTTTGCACTGTCTTCATTCCTATTTGCCCCCAGTGATCTCATTCATTTCCATGGCTTTAACTATCCCCTCTCTGCAGAGGATTTCCAAGTTACTCTACAACCCCACCCTCTCCTCTGAGTGATGGTCCTGAATTTCTGATGACCTGCTGGGCATCCCCAGCTGGATGTCCCGCTATTGTGTTTAACTCAACATGTCCAAAAGTGAACTCATTACTTTTTCCACAAATCTTTCCCTCTTTCTAGCTCTCTTCTCTCCATCGATCGCACCATGCTTCTTCTAATTACCCATTCTAGAAACCTTGAAGATCTTTTTGAATCCTCCCTCACCCGCAATGTCTAATCAGTGGCAAAGATTTTTTAATTTTTAAAATTTTTAAAATTTTTTGCTTTTTGGAGGGGGGAGGGCCGGGCAATTCAGGTTAAGTGACTTGCCCAAGGTCACACAGCTAATAAGTATGTCAAGTATCTGAGGTCAGATTTGAACTCAGGTCCTCCTGACTCCAGGGCCGGTGCTCTATTCACTGAAAGATTTTAATTCTTGCTTCATGATGTCACCTGCATTTGCCTCTTCCTTTTCTTTTCTTATTGGCGTCTTTCATTTTTACATAGCCTAGATTTCTCCCTGTCTTCCTCATTTTCTTTACCTTCCCTTATGATGAAGAAAATTTTTTAAAAGGGAAATAAGATTAAAAATAAATTCAGCAAAACTGACAACCATAGTGAAAACATTTGATGTTATATCAAACGTGAATGACTTCTGCAAAAGAATGTAGGGAGGTGTTTTCGCAAATCTTTTTTTTTGGAAGTCACATGTTATAAACCTCACAACATCCAGTTTCGATTGTTTTGTGGTGGTTATTTTTTTCCATTTAAAGAGTTGTAGTCATTATGTGATTGATTTCCAAGCTCTGTTTGCTTTGCTTTACATCAGTTCACATAAGTCTTTCCATGCTCCTCTGAATGCTTCATGGTTGTTGTTTCTTACAGCACAATAATATTCCATTCCATTCATATACCACAATTTGTTTAGCCATTCTCTAATGGATGAATATTTTCTTCATTTCTAGCCTGTTGCTACCACAGAAAATGTTGCTTTAAGAGTTTTGACGTATATGGAGCCTTTCTTTTTATCAATGACCTCCTTTGTCCACTATATGACTAGCAGTAAAATATCTGGGTCAAAGGATACAGACTTTTTTTTTTGCCTTTTATCATCACTTTGGCCACCAATTTCCCCTTAGACCTCAATGGAGACAACCCATGTTCCAGAATCCAAGAGCCTTGGGAATAGTAATACCCCCTAATGACCAGACCAGATCTGCTTCCTGGTCAGACCCTAAAGCCATCATTTAGGGGAGAAATCATTGTTGAGAAGGGATCCATCTTCTTCATCTCCACCAGCAATGACTACCAAGCAACTGCTACCAACAGGCAGAGAAGTATAGGAGCTCTTGGAGTGGAAGTACTCTGTACTGTCCCCCTCTACCTTGTCCCATACCATGGTGCCCTGCTTCCATCCCATCCCTCACAGCTACCATCCACGAAAGCTAATGATCTCCTAGGGAGAAGAGACCAGTCATCCCCACCAATTGTCACCCAATTGACACTCACAGGGAAGGTAAGCCAGCCTAGCTGAAGTAGCAAAGTATCCCAAGGAAGAGACAGAAGGCAGAAAGCTCCAGGCAAGTCAAACCACCATTTTGACCACTATCTCCCCTCGGACTCCAGTGGAGACCCTGAGGAACCTGAACCTGAGAGCCTTGAGAGGAGCAATGCTTCCAGCCCTGTGTCTACAGCCACCATCTTGGGACGCAGCCCCATGTAGAGGTCCAGCCTGGTGACTACTTGTATCGGTGCTATAACCACAGATACTGAAGGCCCAGGAAAGAAGGTTCTAGTCACCAAAGTCATTGACACTGTCAAATGGTTCAACATCAGATACTGATACAATTTTGTTTTTTCTGCGAAAATGACATTAAAGAAGTCTTACCATCTGCTTTGTTGCTACACCCTATGAACCATGGAACCTTTCCATCTGACCTGCCATTGAAACCTTCCTCTATCAGAGCACAAGGTCCTTGGGAGCACAGCTTGTTTTCCTTCTTCTTTTGTATCCCCAAAATACAAAGAGCTTTGAGCAATTCTTTCATTCCTATTTCCAAATTGTTTTCCAGAATTTTTGTATCAATTTACAGGTTGACTAATAGTGCATTAATGTATCTGGCTTGCCACAACCTTCTCAGCAGTGACCAAATTCACATTTTCTTATCATCTTTGCCAAATTACTGAGTATTAAGTGAAAGCTTGGGGTTGTTTTGATTTGTATTTCTCTCACTATTAGTGATCTGGAATATTCTTTCATGTGATTGTTTGAAAATTTTGCCTGAGAAATGTTTCTTTATATACTTTGATCACTTCTCAATTGGGGAATGGCTTTTGGTCTGATATATTTCTGTTATTTGTCTATATATCTTGGATATCAAGTCTTTATCAAGATTTTTGATACATTTTCCCCAGTTCACCACTTCCCTTCTCATCCAAGATACATTAATTTTGTTTGTGCTAAATTAGATTTTCATTTTTACATAATCAAAATGATCTGTTTTATCTTTTATAATTTCCTCTCTTCTTTGTTTGCTTAAAAATTCACCCTCTGCTGGTAGCTGTAAAAGGCATATGATCTGTTTATCTTCTACTTTTTTTTTTTTACCGATACGATCTTTAATTTTCAGGTCACATACCCATTTCGAATTTATTCTGTAATACATTGTCAGGGGTTACCCTAAGCCCATTTACTGCCAGTCTGCTTTCTAGTTTTCCCAAAAGTTCTTATCAAATAGGAAGTTGTTTCACATGTAATTTCTGTTGTTGAACCTTGGATTATCGAGTTCCATTATTTTGGATTCTTCCTTGTCTAGTTTGCTCCATTGGTTTACTTGTCTACCTTTTAGTAATACCCCCTAATGACCAGACCAGACCTGCTTCCTGGTCAGACCCTAAAGCCATCAAAATGGTTTTGATGACTGCTGAACTAGAAATATAATTTTAGGTCTGGAAGTGCTATTCTTCCTTCATTGCTACCTTTTCCCCCCAATAATTTCTCTTAATTTTCTAGATCTTTTGTGCCTCCAAATGACTTTTTTAAAATTTTGTCTAGCTTTCCAAAGTGCCCCTTTGGTGGGGTAACTGACCCAGCACTGTATGTGTCCATGAACTTCAGCAGTGTTGCCCATTTGATTAGAGTGGTACGGTCCCCAAATGAGCATGGGATATTCTTCCAGCTAGTTATGTTATTCTTTATGCCTTAAAGAGCACTGTAAAATTTTGTCTATACGGATATTGCGTGCTTTGGGGGACTGACTCCCAGATTTTTATGAGTTTTGTAGGTTTTATGAATGGGATTTCCCCATTATTGCCTCCTAAATTTTGTTATTATTATCACATGAATATTCTATGGATTTTCATGGGTTTGTTTTGTGGAAGCGACCACTCCCTTCTCTTATTCTCACTATTATTCTAACTATCATCCTAATTTAGGTCCTCATTTGCTCTTTCCTATTGTCACAGTACCCTCTCACTCTCCGTGCTTAAAGTTTCTTTTTGTAGTCCATTCTTCATGTCTCTCTCAAAGTAATCTTCCTAACTCAGATACCTGCCCTTTTCAAAAAACGTCAGTGAGTGACTCGTCATGGCCCACTGGCTGACATGGCCGGATCGTGGAGGCTCCCTCTTACTCAGCCCATCTTGTCCTTCTTTTTTCTTCTGGTCATCCTCCACGCCTGCAAGAGACACTCCACACTCTCACTTCTGAAATCCTTCCTTTCCTTGAAGGCACATCTTCTCCATTTTTCAGTGTAGCTGGAGGAGACTTTTCTTATTATGAATTTCTTAGCTTGTTTTGGGTGACTGCTATACACTTCTAATATTGTAACTTTTAGGTTTCTGTTATTGCTCAGTTGTGTCCAGCTCTGTGACCCCATTTGAGGTTTTCTTGGCAAAGATAATGGAGTGGGTTAACATTTCATTCTCCAGCTCATTTGACAGATGAGGAAACTGAGGCCAGCAGGTTGCCCAGGATTACACAGCTAGTGTCTGAGGCCAGATATGAACCCAGAAAGATGAGTCTCCCTGATGATCAGGCCTATGCTCTATCTACTTCACTCCCTAGCTGATCCCATAGATTGCTATATATTTGACAGAAACTGTAAGTCCCTTGAGGTCTGGGACTGTTTCTTTTTTTCTAGCTCATAGTATGGTATCTTGATAATATTAGTTATTTTAAACTGTTTGTTGAATTGAATTTCAGTTCTTCATTGGGCCTTATAATCTTTTTTGGATTGCACAGAACCGGGAGTTAGGTACAGAGGTGAAGGCCAGGATCGTGCTAGAATTTTGGAGATATTTTAAAACAAATAACTACAATCTCTGCCTCCACTTTAAAAAGTCACTCTGTCCTGAATTGAATGATATTGGTAGACCTCAGGTCAGACTTCCAAGCCCAGATCGTAAGATCATAGATATAGACTTTGAAGGAACTTTAGAGGCCATTGAGTCCAACTCCCAGAGAGATTTAATGACTTACTTACAGTCAAACAGTTCATTAAGTGTCTGAGGCATTCTTTGAACTCAGGTTGTCCTGACTCTAGTTGTCCCCCCTATCCATTGCACCCATTGCTTCTGAGATTTAGATATCCTAGAACTGGGAGGGAACATTATGCCACTTCGATGAGTAAAGGAACAAAATGAAGTCATGCCCCTAGCATTTTGAGACTTCGAGATGTCTCATTAATTGCTCTTTAAGGATTTAAGCTTATAAATGCTGGCATTGGCTTTCTGTAGAATCCAGGCTTCTCTCCTGGAAGACGAATGTGGCAAGAGTAATTATTATTATTATCATTTTTTGAAGCCAGGTCTTCTCTCAAACTTTATTTTTATTTTTTTAAACTTTGCCACATTTTTTTATACATACATATATATTTTTAACATTTGATTATAGAACTTTAAATTCTAGATTCTTTCCCTTCCTCCCTCATCACCCACCCCCACTGGAAGGACAAGCAATTCAATACAGGCTGTACATGTGTAATTATACAGAACATCTCCCCAGTGGGCATATTGTGAAAGACTGATTATATGTCCCTCCTTCCTATCCCTTGTTCTATTCTCTACCCTGTCCCTGTCCCTTTACAGAAGTGTATACTTCCACCAACCCTCCCCCCTACCTTGCCCTCCCCTCCGTCATCCCACCTCTCATCCTCATCCCCCCCTACTCTCCTGTGTGGCAAGATACCCAGTTTACAGTGTATGTCATTCCTTCTCTAAGGCAAATTCAATGAGAGTAAGATTGACCCTTTCCCTTTTGCCTTCCTCTTCTTCCCCTTCATCGTAACAATTATCCCTAGCCTCTTCTGTATGAAATGATTGACCCCATTCTGTCTCTCCCTGTCTCCTCTCATTCTATTCCTCTCCCACCTCAGAATTTCACCTTTTAAAGTATCGTCCCTTCCTATTCAATTGATCCTGTGCCCTCTATATACTCATATATACACATACTCAGATATGTGTTCATATGCATATATAAACCCTCCTACATAGACATATGTGTATGTATATAAATATATACACACACACACACACACACACACACACATAT
>CM053587.1:4476697-4499433 GCA_028646515.1 Pseudochirops corinnae
CTTTGGTTCACTGAAAATGCACCCTAGGACCACCACCTAAGACCATGATCTGGATCCAGGCTGCTCAATGCAAGAGCACTTAGCCTCTGAACTATTGCTTGGGCCCCTGCAGTCTGCAGGCCGGGAGCCCTGAAGCAGCCACGTGGAGGCTGCAGGGCAGGCACTTCTGCTGCTTCCTTGCCCTGGAGGCAGTTTGGCAGACAGCTTTCCCCCCCAAGTTTAGCTGAGATCCACTGACCTTTTACTTAGTCCTTGTTTCTTATGGCTTGATAAATCTGGAAACTGCCACATTTGTTGCTGATCCAGTCTCCTGAAGCTCCAGCTGTGGCTCGTCCTGGCAACCCTGGTGCCAAGCTGTGGTTTCAGGCTGGGCTGGTTTTGGCTCCCAGAGCACTGTGCTGACTCCTTCGTGCAGAGCTGCCTTCAGTGGGAGATGTGTTTTTCTGTATTTTTGTGTGAGTTTTGAAGCCCTAAAATTTGTTTAGAGTCATATTTTATGGATATTTGAGATGGCTATGTGGGAGCTGTGTAACCTTGTTGCTTCTACCCTGCCATCTTGGCTCCTGAGTAAATTATTTTTTAAAAAAATTGAAAATTATTTTTTAAAAAAATTTTTTAAAAAAATTTCCATCATTCTGAAAAATTCCCCATAGAGTTAGTCTTGGAGTTAGTTGAGATGACCAGAAAGATTATATTAGGGAGACTGCAAACCTGAGATTAGGAGATCCAGTTCAACTGAGTCACAGATCAGCTACTTTAAAGCTGGTGAAGGCACATAAAGGTGCACTAAATGATGAGGCAAAATGATGAGACTTTGGACAAGTCAGTCTAAGACTGAGTTTTCTCAGTAAATAGGTAAAACGGTATTTGTATCACAAGATTGTGATAAGGGAAAATAGATAATTATTTGTGAAGTGCTTTGTAGCTACAAAGCATTCAATAAGATTAAATAAGCTCATTATTACTACTCATTTATAAATGTCTATTAAGTATAATGCTTGGGTTACACACTAAAGGAGAAAGGTAAATAAAACATAATAAACTCAAAGAATTTAACTTCTAGGAAATATAATAAGATGTACAGACTGGTATATGTCTGTATATGCATGTGTGTGATTGTATATATGTATGTACATGGGTATAGATTTATGTATACCTAAATATACACACATGCTATTCATGCACATATACACACATGTATACACACACACACATATGTATATACATCCAGGCAGCTAGGCGGCAAAACGGTTAGAGTGGTTAGAATTCAGGAAGACCTGAGTCAAATCTAGTCTCACATACTTAGTAGCTATATGACCTTGGGTAAGTCATTTAACCCTGTTTGCCTTAATTTCTTCATCTGTAAGATGAGCTGGAGAAGGAAATGGCAAATCACTCCAATGTCTTTACCAAGCAAACCCAAAACGGGGTCAGGAAGAGTGGGACACATAAAACAGCAACAATATTTGTGTATTTATCTATGTGTAGATACACACATTTGTTTGGAACCTGTAATTAAAATGGCAAGTAGAACACCTGTATGGAAATCACCTCTGTCAGTGTAAGTTGGCTACGTCTTTCTTCACTTACAGTCTCAGGGCAATTACTGGGACATTGAGCCATTCTTTGAGCTGTCCATGATCACACATACAGCCTGTGTCAAAGTTGTAGATGAACCCAGGTATTTCTGATGCCAAGGTTGACTCTCTAGGAGAGGGAGGTCTCTAAGTAAAGATGACTACAGCACGCTGCCTCAGTAAGGCATCTCTCTCTCTCTCTCTCTCTCTCTCTCTCTCTGTTTTGATCTTTCTCTCTCTCCTTTCTCCTGCCCTCTTTCCTTGTCTTTCTCTTCCCTTCCCTCCTTCCCCCTTTTCTTCCCCTATCCTATATCTTATCCTGTCCTATCCTATTCTCTCTCTTTCCTTCTCTTTCCCTCTCTCTCTCCCTCTTTCTCTTCCTCTCTCTTTCTCTCCCTCTCTCTCTCCCTCTCTTTCCCTCTCTCTCTCTCTCTCTCTCTCTCTCTCTCTCTCTCTCTCTCTCTCTCTCTCTCTCTCTCTTCTCTCCCTATCTACACGTATACATATACATATCCATCCATCCACACAAATACATACGTAGCCACCTTATGGAAAAGTAACATAGTCTCTATAGCAGATCAATGAGAGAAACTATAAGCTTAATTTTTATATTTGTGTTTGTGAGTTTTATACATATACATACACAAATATGTCACTTCTTAGCATGTGGTTTTGCTGAGATATGAGTGGACCAGAAATGCTGGAGTGTTTTCTCAACCTGTGCCTCCTCAATGATTATGTGTTTCCATTTCTCACGCTTAACATTGTGCTGGAACTGCATGAAAAATGGACTTTTATTTTGAAATAACGGATGTAGCCTGCCCCGTGATTTTCTTCATTTATATCTGTTGAGACTATTTGAAGGTTCAAGGTAATATGTAGTAAACTTGAGAAGTTGTCTATGTTTTTGTGAAGTGGAATCTCCTCTTTACTGGGCTAATTAAGGCACAAACCAAGCACTCCTTCTGTTTGTTGTTTGAACTTTATTTCCCTTCTGGGTTCCTCTCTCAGATGTCTCAGAGCCTTGGATACAATGATCTGCTTTACTCTTATTTTTTCCCATGCTTTTAGCTAGCCTATAGCTATTGGCATTACACAAAGATTAAGTGATTTGAAGATGAAAGTTTTTGTTTTGAACCAGCAAAATATTAGATTTGGTACAATGGAAGTGCTTACCAGAGTGAATTTGTTCATTCATTCAATATGAATTTATCAAGTCCTCGCGATGCACAAAGGCCTGGGAAAAATCGTCAAGCAGTTTGGAGAAGTTTGGAGAAGAACGAGACCTTGGTAATTTCACGGTTTGCACTTTCCCCAAAGTTGTCTAGCAATCGAGTGAGAAGTAAGCTTTTCTTTCACCAAAAGCCCAGCAATTTAGTTTCTAAGTGTGAGGATAAAAATAGAAAACCTTATCTCTGAACTTTTGTCAAATTGCTGAAATGAGAGCAATGACAGACCCTCTTCAACTTGAAATGCAGAAACGGGATGGGAGGAATGTGAGTAATGTGGCTTTTTAAGTCCTTCACCCTTTCCCATTAAAAATGAATATGGTGAACAAGCAACAGGTACCCCTAAAAGTCATTTTTAGCCCAAGTTTTTAATTATTTATCACCAAAGCCCGAGGCTGATGGCCAGCTCCTTAGGAGGGCATCCACATGTTGATCCTTCTGTTCTCAGGCTAATAGTTTGTTTACTCAATGACTTCTGGGGCCCTGTTAACACAGCAGAATAGGACTAACCAATTATTGATCCTGGAATAGTGTTTGTGTTTATTCTTTCTCCCCAGCTAATTGTTGTTTCTTTAACATGCTTTTGGATGTCAAGGAATCTCTTTAATGAAGAGCCCCTTAATGAAGAAAGCAGCCTCACTTAAATCAACAACTATAAGCATCAAGTGGCTTTGATCCGAGGTTTTAGTGGGGGCCAGGAAGATGCTGGCAGGTTCCTGACTTGTGTTTTAACTGTGATAGGCAGTAGCTACTAGCATTTATGCACTGTTACAAGGCTTCCAAAGCATTTTGCAAATATGGACTCATTTGATCCTTATAACAACCCCATGAGGTCAGTGCTATTATTACCTTAATTTTACAGATGAGGAAACAGACTCAGAGAAATTAGGTGACTGGTCTAAGTTCACGCAGTTATTAAGCATTGAGGTGAGATTTGAATTCAGGTCTTTCTGACTCCAGGTCCTATGTACCATTTAGCTATCTGGATGTGACCTTAACACACTATATAAAGTGTGTTAACATACTATCTATAAAGTAAATGAACTAAAAAATCTCCAAGTATACCAGAACTCTTCCCCCCAGGTGAGTTGATTGAGACTTGGAGGGTACATAGTTCTGTCAGTGTGGTGTGGCACAGTGGGCAAAGTGCCAGACCCAGAGGCAGGAGGACTTGGGTTCAAATACTGCCTCAGACACTTAATAGCTGTGTGACCCTGGGTCAGTCATCTGATTTTTTTCTGGATCTCAGTTTACTCATCTGTAAGGTGGGGATACTTACAGCACCTGCTCTATAGGGTCATTGTGAGGGTCACATGAGATAACATGTAAATCTGAAAATATTCTACTAATACTAGCTCTTAGGAATAAAGTGGCATGAAATCAGTCTATGGTCACATAAGAGAAAACCAGTTTCATTAAGGTGGAGTCATATGATTCTCTGTTGTTTTTTCTTCAAAACTGTATGACTCAGATTGAGTACCCACTTTTATTTCTCAGACCTGGTTTTGAATAATTTTTGATTCTTTTGAAAAATTGAATTCACTTTCAAAGAACAAAGATATGTCACTTCTTGTTCAGTGGTTTCTGACTCTTCATGACCCTATTTGGGGCTTTCTTGGCAGAGACATTAAAGTGGTTTGCCATTTCTCCTTCAGCTAATTTTACAGTTCAGAAAACTGAGGTAACAAGGGTTAAGTGGCTTCCCTGGGGTCACGGAGTTAGTAAGGATTTGAGGCTGAATTTGAACTCAAGATAATGTATCTTCCTGACTCCAGGTCAGGCACTCTATCTACTGTGCCCCCTAGGTGCCCTAATACTACCTATCATATCAAAAAGAATGTCTTCTGAAAGCAAATCCAGAAGAGTAATTTCTTAAGCATTATGAATTTGGAAAAAGTGTAGACTCCCAGTATGACTACTTTGAGTGGGTCAATATTGATGAATGTAGACATTTGGACATGTTTCTTTCAAAGAATCTGTCTCATGATTCCTATGATCCCTTTCAGTACTCTAAAATTATAGTATATGATTTTATAGTTTATAATTACATCTTGTACTGATCAAGCATGGTGACAGTGTTGAGTGTTATTCTGTTGTCAAGTGTGAAAGATTGTTTCAAGGACGATGTGTCATTGTGAGATTTCTATCTTATAGTATTGTCAAAAACAGATCTCTGTCTTTCTCTCGCTCTGTCTCTATATATGTTATTTTATTTTTAGTAGAAAAAGATGGCTGTGCTTCAATGAGGTCCCCCTCCAATGTCTAGCTAGTGCCTAGAGGCAATCCTGGGTTCTTGTAATTTAAGCCAGAAAAAAATAATCTGAGTTCTAAAAGGTTCTGCCAAGATGGTAAGACTCAAATATAAACTCAGCAATGGGCTATGGATCTGTTGCTCAAGAACCAGTCTAGCTAAATGTGGAGAGACTCAACACTTTCTTGGGTATAGGGGTGAGGTTAGAGAACCCTGAAGGCAATCCGTGAAGATTTATCAAGGATTTTTGACCTGCGTCATAGTGGGGAGTAGGCACACTAATGACACGATGGATCCTTGAAGCACTGCAATGACATTACTATCCTTCTAATGGGTGGTGACACTAATTTCTTGTTGTTGGAAGGCACGTCATTGCCCATATTTCAGTGAGACAGATGCCGAGTGTTAGACTGTAGAATGTATGTGTTATAGAGATGTCTTCCTTTAATTCTTTGATGAGCTACTGTAGTCGCATCTGCTTAATATTATATGCTGTTTTTCAATGGAATGCGGCCTCTGTATTCGAGATAATTGAGCTGTCTTTTAGAATACTTTATGCCAACCCCATGTAGTGCTTTGTTTTCTATAGATACTCTTTTCCCAAAGATTTTAAAACTTTGTTTTAATTATAATGTGTGTCCTATGAGATAAGTGGCACATGTCTGCTTTGCAGACAGACTATCTGAAGCACAGGAGACAGTAAACCATGCTAGGCTGGTCACTGATCTCAATTCTCCGGGTTCTTTTTGTGATATATCCAAGAGATCTCATGGCACCAAGAAGCTGAATAGTAGAACAGAGTGACCCTTGTTTAGCCTGAGGCCAGATTTACAGCAACATTGATGCTTTAGGAACCCAAAAGAAAGAAAAGACTCTGATGGGCAAAAAGCTGTCATAAAACCTGTGCACTTTATCTTGTAAAAGCCATGGTCAAACAAGTTATTCAGAAAACTATATGAGCTATAAAATAGTGATTTAGCCTTGTGGTCCTATGAATGTTGCTGCAGCAGACAATCTCAGTGGTAATAAGTGACCGCTGACCACAGAACTTAAGAGTTAGGTGGGACCCCAGAGATAATCTAGTCCAATGCCCAGGAAACTGAAGTTTAGAAACTCAAATGACTCATCCAAGGTCACACAGATAGTAAGTGCCTGAGCCAGGATTAACATAAACCAATTCAAAACTGAATGCTTTTTCCTATTATGCTGCCACCAATGTTTCTAGTATTTCAAACAAACAAATTTTCAAGTTTCCTAATTCTACTGAGAGGAATACATCATTGGGGAATGATGTGTCTATGTGTGTGTTTTTAAGTAAGCCCTTAAAGGGCCTTCAGATTTGTGAGAAATTCAAAGGATCGCTGATTTAGAGCTGGAGGGAAGCCTAGAAATTGTCAGGTCCTGAACTCTCATTTTACAGAGACTCAGAAAGGTAAAGCCACTGCCCCCTGGGGTGAGCCAGGAAAAGAAGGAGAAGGTAGGATTTGAACTCCAGTTCTCTTCATTCTCAGGGTTCTTTAGCACTCTACCATGCTGCCTTGCAATTAGTGTAGATGGGGAACCTCATTCCCCAATGATGTATTCCTCTCAGTAGAATTAGGAAACTTGAAAATTTGTTTGTTTGAAATACTAGAAACATTGGCAACCTTCTCATCAAGTTAGATTTTATTAGTCTAGATTTTTGCTGGAAAGATGAACTAATTTTGGTGTGAATGGAAGGCTCAGATTCTGCTCCTTGGGAACTCTGGCATTTTCATTTTTCTTGAGTTTCTTCCCTGCACACTCCCCTCCCCTGCACCCCCTCTACCCCCTCCCCACCTCTCCTTGGCTCCCTCCCAAAGGGAACACATGAGGAGATCCTGGCCTGTGTGTCTTACTGAATTTTTACCTTTTTGGCTTAGACACATAAGGTAATGGGAACCTGTTGGAGTTAAGAAATCAAACCTTCTACAAAATATCTTTCCACATCATAAATGAGAGTCTGTTTTAGAAAGTAGTCCTGAGGATTTCCCATGTTTGCTTAATGACCAGGAGTAAGGTTGGGGTGTGTATTTGGGGCTGTTTGACACATAGACTAGACACGCACACACATGTAACTGTGACACTGGGAATGATGTGTTCTAACACAAAGTGTGTGCTCCTAGAAGGCTCGAGTGTGTTTAACAGCCCTCTCAGGATGGACTTCTCCCCTCCCCACGCCACAATCCAGTCTCAGACTCTCCATGTATCATCTTTTATTCTTCAAAAGAGGCAAATTTTGTAGAAGATTCAAAGGTACCACCCCACAGGTCCCAGCTTCACCACCTAATAAGAGGCAGGAGTCTGTCTGCTCTAACTGCTTGCTAGTGCTGTGTGTGCGCATGTGTGTGTGTGTGTGTGTGTGTGTGTGTGTGTGTGTGTGGTGTGGTGTGTGTGTGTGTGTGTGGTGTGGTGTGTGTGTGTGTGTGTGTGTGCGCGCGCTTGTGTGTAGTGTTTGGTGCCTTGTATGTGAGGCAGAGAGGGTCGGGAGCCCCAGGCCTTTTCTCCAGACCTCAGTTCCACCTTTCTTTTGCTTGAGCACTCAAAAGAAAGTTTTTCTTTTAAAAAGATGTCATCTTCTATTCACACTTCTGGGCTTCTGCCAGGCTTGGAAGGGCAAATCCCGCAATACTGGGTGATGGACTGTTGTTGGAGAGCCCCTGGCACCGTGGAGAGAAAGGCTTCTTGAAAGTCTCCTGGGAAGAGCTCTGGCCCCGTTTGGCTTTGGGATTCCAGGGAAGGGTCAGAGATCTTTTTTGGCAACAAAGACCACCGTAAACCTTTAATTTCATTCGTTGTAGACTTTTATTTGGGTATGAGAAAAGAGACTTAAGGGAATTCTAAAAACTGCTGGAAAATACAAGGTATTGGTTTTAGAGATTATGTTCTTAGTTGAGGTAAACTTCCAAGGACCCCACCACAACGTCAAGACCTTGCTCCTTACAAACAATTTTTTTTCTAAAAAAAAAAAAAAACCTGCCCCCTCCTTTCTAACTGCCCCCCCTCAACTAAAATTCCATTTATCATGCTTGGTCAAGGCAAAACATTTACTAAGAGCTTATTATGGGCCAGAAACTTCATTAAGGACTAGAGATAGAAATACAGTGTTTTGAAGATCAAATGAGATAATATTTGTTAAGATTTCAGAATCTGGGGTGGCTAGGTAGTGCAGTGAATAAAGCACGAGCCCTGGAGTCAGGAGGACCTGAGTTCAAATCCAGCCTCAGACACTTAGCGCAAAAGTAGCCGTGTGACTTTGGGCAAGTCACTTAACCCCCATTGGCCTACCTTCCTCTCTTCAAAAAAAAAAAGATTTCAGAATCACAAGTAGCAGAATCCCTACAATTTTCTCATGAAACGAGTCATGTGACTAATCCTGGTTTTCCAGCTGAGATGTAGTGTGTGGATGTGGTTTGTTGTTGTTATTTATTTTCTTTCAGTCATGTCTGACTCTTCGTGATCTTTTGGGGTTTTCCAGGCAAAGACACTGGAGGAGTTCGACATTTCCTTTTCTAGTTCATTTTACAGATGAAGAACCTGTGGCACCCAGGAGAAGCAATCTGCCCAGGGTCACGGGCTAATAAGTGTCTGAGGTCAGGTTTATACTCCAGAAGAGGAGTCTTCCTGACTTCAGGCCTAGCTACCCTGGGGGGTAACAGAAAGCCTCGGAAGCTACTCACCACGTGGAGGAGGCTAGCAACCTGCTTCTGGGAGGGCTGTGATCACAGGTAATGGATGTGCGAGAGACCTGCACATACAGTTTGTTGTTGTGGTGGTGATGTTTGTCCTTCGTTTCATCAGGGAAGGCATCAGGGAAATGATGACATGACTGGCAGTTGACTTTGATTTGAGCAAGGCAGGGATGTGCACGGTCTCCAGCTTCACTTTCTCCTCTAGAGCCCTCTGTGTCCAGTGACCAGATATTCATCAGGATGACTGGAGATGACTGAACATATGGAGACATGCTGTAACTCCTCTCGGTCTGTTAGCCATGTGATAAAAGGAAGCTTTTTGGTTATCTGCAGCTGTGCAAATGGCTCCAGGGGCGCCTTCACAAAGACTGTAGATGGCTTCCAACATTTTTATTCTGTTCATTCGCTCAAGCTTGGTGGATCTCTTTGACTTTCCCTGATGGAGTCTATTGTGAGACAGTTCTGTAAGGTGAGAGGCCTTGGGCCTCCTCTTTCTCCCCATCTCCAAGCTGTGTGATCCCATGAAATTTGACTTGAGTTCTTTCTCTGCCTTAGTGTTTAGTCTCTTCTGTTTTAGGAGAGGGCTCTGGAGGCTCTGATCTTGTGAGCTTTGAAGGGTCAGGAGAGTGAGCCTCCAAGAGTCTGGGAGTCTGCGTCTTTTCAAGATTTTGTAGCCAGCCCTGCATTGATGCCCTAAGAAGCAAGGAGTGGCCTTCAGGAGTGACCTTTGAGACCTAGGCTAGAGGTAACTGAGACAAAGACTCATCTGGCAATCACTCCTCTTTCTCTTTTCACCTTCCCCCTTCCCAGCAGCATGGTTTAATTGATAGAGAGACTTATAACCAAGAAGGCTTCAATTCAAGTCTTTTCTCTGATACTTAAATGAGTGACTTTGGACAAGTCACTTAATCTTTGATTCTCAGTTGCCTCATCTGTACAATGAGAAGGTGAGTTTCCAGCTCTAAATCTCTGATTCTGTGATCTTATGACTGGAATGGGACTAGTTGATGTCTCTTCTTCCTTCATTGTTTTACATAGATTTCTCCTTGGAGCTTTGTGCCTGGTGAGAAAGGATTGACTTTCTTTGAGAACAGAGAAGTACAAATTGATTTTTTCCATCTTTAGATGTTTATTCCATAGCTTCCATCAGTGTTGAAACCAGTGAAGACAACAGTGTGTAGTTAACCAAAGCATGGTGTAGAAATACATTATCTCTATGGAATGGAATGGAACTCTTTGCCTCGGTTTCCTCATCTGTAAAATGAACCGGAGAAGGAAATGGCAAAACACTGTAGTATTTTTGTCAAGAAAATCCCAAATGGGTCACAAAGAGTCTGACATAACTGAAAAATGATTTAACAGGAACGAATAGAATGGAAATGGTCCATAGGGCATTGTACCCTCCAAGGCAGGATTGTGGGGGATGCTAAGCAGGAGGGGTCTGCCCTGGAGACAAGGAGCCTTTCAGTCAGTCCCCAGTTACCAATAGCCCCAGTGACCTAAGGGAACCAGTGCAGGGGAGGGGTCACTGACATGGTCATCCAGATAGATTTTTCAGGGCACTTCTGAAAGGAGGGGAAAACAGCTGTCATGAGTGATATGTTAGAAGGCTGATCCATTTGTCCAAGGAGGCTGGCATGGGCCCAGGTGGGCAGAAGCTCCTTCTTTTGGAACTGCAGATGGCAGATGGGAAATAAAACCCAGCACATCTTCTTCCTTCCTCCTTGGATGTCCTTTGTCTCAGCCCTTTAGCACTTTCATTGGTCCTTTCACTAGAGAATGTCAACACAGTCAGCCGAGTCTGTCAGGAGGTCTCTGACTAGGACTGCTGTTCTCTCATCAGTCTTTGTTTGGACAGTTAAGTCCAGATCAATTCTCAGGGTCAGATCTCTCTGTTTTTGCACCATCATGTTTCCTTTCTGACTGGCATGTGAAGACAAAGGACAATGTATTGATCTGATTCTCCCACAGATATGGGAATTTGACTTCGGAAAATTTATGACTGCCCCCTCCTCTGTCCACAAAAAGACAAATTAGAGAGTAAGCGTTCACTCGGATTCAATACAGAATTCTCTTAAACGCTATGTTCTACAGTCTTATACTTGAATATTTATTTGGTTTGTTTAAAGGAGGGATTCTTAACCTAGGATTCATGAACCAAGGGGTCTATGAACTTGGGTGGATAAAAATTATGTCTTTATTTCAATAGAATTGGTTTCCTTTGTAAAACTATGCATTTTCTTTTATGTCTTTTAACGCATTATTCTGTGGACTCTGTAGGGTTTATAGGCTACGAGAGGGAATCCTGGTACGGGTTTAAGAACTGTCATTTTGAGTGCGATTTGAGAAACAGTCATCCATTTGCACATTGGCCTATGGAAGACATCTAACCTGGGTCGTGCTGCTCTCTCCCTCCCACATTCAATTTAGGAACAATTCTTGAGAGGCCAATTACTTCTTGATCAGAGCCTTTTAAAAATTGGCTTGTGCCTCTGAAAGCCTGATTTGGCTCTGAGAGCTCATAGAATTTCCTCTTTTCCCTTTTCCTAGTAGTTTGGGAACAGTACGTCTATGTTTCATACCAGGCTGAAGAGGAGTGGGATTGTGTCCTCCGAACCAAAAACTGGGTTTCTCTCCTTCAAAGAGGAGGTGCCAGATGTGCAGCTTCAATGCCCTAGACTTTAGCAGGCCACTTACTGTTTTTGTTAGGTTAAAAGCAGGAAGGATTTCTTACGGCATAACGATGCTGGAGATTTTTTTTTTGGTAGTTTGGAGGAAGATAGTCTTATAAATACGTCTTTGAATGGCTATTGGTAACAGTGGAAGGACATTTTCCGAAAGGAAAAAATCATCGAGGCCCCTTGTATTTATAAAAGCTACAAGACAGTTGCGTTCCCTTAGTTGAGAGGTTCTGAGCCTTTTTGTGCATCATGGACCCCTTTGGGAGTCAGTCTGGTGATGCTTATCGACCACTCCCTTCTCATAGTACTGTCTTTAAATGCACAAAATAAAATGCATACAATTACAAAGGAAGCAGATTATATTGAAATATGGTTGTAAAACTGTTTCAAAAATGATTCCATGGACTCTAGGTAAAGAGCCTTAATGAGCCTGCGGAGTTAAATTATAACCTAGTACTTTCTGGGTAAACTTAATACATCATTTTCTGTCTACGGTAAAGAGATGGGGGTCAAAGACAAAAATGAAAAATCCTTCTCTCTTCTATCTGATGTCTCTCCTCTTCAGTCTTCAAAGGAAATAAAGTGAATATTTGCTGTTGTTCTCATCTGGATACTCTGAAACTCACATGCATTCAATCCAACAGAAATGTATGAGGTGCCCATGGTTGGCCCACATCAGGCCTCCCGGGGCTGGCAGTGGGAGGCTATAAAAAGAAGTCAAGGCTCCACAGTCTTGCCCTGGAGGCGCTTTCCCAGTCTAGTTGGGTAGATGTAGTTCTTTTGTACAGATAATAGAGTCGTTATTCCTTCTGGTCACTCTCAGTAGCATTTGGCTGGGACATAAATAAAACTTATTTTTGCCTCAAAGCCAAGTTTCTTCTAGGGCTGGGAGGCTGCAGCAGCCAAATGGCCCTTGAAAGTTTGCCTGGTTTTAAGTGTAGCCAGGCCCATTAGGATTAGGGCCCCATCCAGTCCATGAATCATTTATTCATTTCTTAACTGTATGCAAGGGTCAGCATAGAAAGCAAAATAGTGCTGAACGGGATCACTACTAGTACTAGGGAACATCTATATGATGCCTACTATGTGCCAACCCCTGTACTAAGAGTTTTACGAATATTTCATTTTATCCTCACAATGACTTGACAGGTGGATGCTATTATTAATTCCAACTTTACAGACGAGGAAACTGAGGCAAATGAAAGTTAAGTGAGTTGCCCACGATCACACAGCTAGTAAGGGCCTGAGGCTGGATTTGAACTCTGGTCTTCCTGACTCGAGGCCCAGCCCTCTGTCCACACTGTGCCACCCAGCTGATGCACCTTAGATCAGACCTGCACAACTCGGCAGTCGCTAAGGGCCACGATTCAAAGAGGCTAAAAATGTCTTTGGGATGCAGATAGGATTTTAGCAGCTCACTTTTCAAGTAAAGGTACAATTAATGATAAAGCACATTTAAAAATGGGAAATTTCTATTGATGTCCATTAATTACACTTGCTACTTAAGATTTTTCTTCATCATGAAATCGCTCCTCTCAGACTAGAGACAGACTGGGGATGGTTGTTTGCAGCAGGTTATGTGACAAACTGGCGAGGGTGTGCAGTGGCAACCCACCTGCCAGGTTACATGCCAGGCACACTGCTGACTGGTGGAAGGCGGGTTAAGGGGGCGTGGACAAAGCCCTCTTACGTCTTTTCTTTCTTTTACATCCTCTCCGTTTTTCATGGGCCATAGGATATGCAGGCCTGCCTTAGAAGATAACAGGGAGCTCCTGATGAGGAAATGTAGACCACCAACCTTATGCAACTTAGAGTGGTGGACAGTTGCCTACTGAGATGTTAAGCGAGTTGCCCAAGGTCACGAGTCAGGTGGGACTTGAACCCAGATCTTCTTGCCTTCAGGGCTTTCTCTCTATTGTGCAGCACTGCCTCATGACATATGCAAGGTAACGGAAAAATCAAATGAAAAACAGCCTCAGCTCACATGGAGTTTACAATTTGTTACAATTCAATTCAGTTCATTTGATTCTATTACATTCAATTCAGTTTTAAAAAATTGCTAAATAACTATGTGTGTGCACTATACTGTGTCAGGTACAGAGTTCTCAAAGGTGAAAACAACCTCAAGCCTGTCTTTAAGTAGTTTACAATCTAGAAATTTGCCATCTATGATCCTCATTCAGAGTATTCCCCCTCATTGGAGATGTCCCAGAGGGGTCCGTCCTGGGTCCTCTGCTAGTCTTCCTCCAAACGCTTCCCTGGGTGGTCTCATCAGCTCCAGTAGACTTAATTACCATCTCTGTGCTAATGATTTTCACCTCTACCTTCCCTGTCTGAACCTCCAATCTCACATCTCCAATTGCCTTTCTGACATCTCAAGCTGGATGTCCCAATGACATCTTGGGTAAGCAGGTAGCACAGTGGAAGGAGTGCTGGACTTGGAGTCAGTTCAAATCCTGACTTGGACACTTGCTAATTGTGTGACCCTGGACAAGTATTTAACCTCTGGCTATCTCAGCTTCCTCATCTGTAAAATGGGAATAGTCATAGCATCTGCCTCCCAGGGCTGTTGGGAGGACCAAATGAGATAACAGTTGTGAAGCACTTAGCCCAGCGCCTGGCACAGAGCAAGTCCTATCCATTATTTATAATGCTAATTTTATATTATTATGATGATCCTAAACTCAACACGTCCAAAGCAGAACTCGCTGTCTTTCCTCCTGAACTCTGCCCGCCTCCAGTGAGTTGTGTCTGACTCTTCATGGTCCCATTTATGATTTTCTTGGCAAAGACTGGAGGGGTTTGCCATTTCCTTCCCCAGCTCATTTGTCAGATGAGGAAACTGAGGCAAACAGGGTGGAGTGACTTTGCTCAGGTTCACACAGTTAATTAGTGCCTGAGTCTGGATTTGAACTCAGGTCTTCCTGACTCCAGTCCCAGTACTCTATATGCTGTGCTACCTAACTGCCCCCTTCTACTTTCCCTCTTATTGTAAAGGGTGACACCGTCCTTCCAGTCCCTCAGACTCAGAACCTCCACAGACTCCGCGAAGGAGTCATCCAGGATTCCTCACTGTCTCTCACCCCCCACATCCAAGCTGTTGCCAAGACCTGGTGATTTCACCTCTGTAACATCTCTCCAAGTGGCCCCTTGTCTCCCCTGACACTGCCCCTACTCATCGCCTTGTCCTTTGCCTACAGCAACAACCTGCTGGTGCGTCTGCCTGCCTCAAGTCTCTCCCCACTCCAGCCCGTTCACTAGTCAGTCACTCGAGCGCTTCTCTGAAATCACAGGTCTGACCACGTCACCTCCAGAGACTTCCTGTTACCTCCGGGGGCAAGGACAAACCCTCTCTTCGGCAACCAAAGCCCTCACACCCTGCCCCCTCCTGCCTCTTCAGTCTCCTTGCACCTTGCTGCCTGTCTCCTATTCTTCCACCCAGTGTCACTGACCTCTGGCCGCCCTCCGAGCGAGGAGCTCCATCTCCCAGTTCTGGCCATTGTCTCTGGCCATCCCCCATGCTTGGATACTGTCCCTCCCCACTCCCCCGAATGACCTCCCTGGCTCCCTTCAAGTCCCAGCTGACTTTCCACTGGAAACCTCCCCCAACCCCTTTAATTTTAGCATCTTTTCTCTTTTAAGCATTTCCTGTGTGTAGCTTGTTGGAATGTGTTTGTTTACTCACCATCTCCTCCATTGAATCAGGAGCTCTTCGAGGGCAGGAACTAGCTCTTGCCTCTTTTTGTATTTCCCAGTGCTCAGCCCGGTGGCACACAGTGGGCCTGGTACATAGCAGACACTTAAATGCTTATTGACAGATGCTAACCCTGCTGGTTACAACTCAGAGAATAGGAACAGTGGCACAGAGAGGTGTGACCAAGTGATCCTTAGGGTGCCTTCCACCTCTAAGTCTATGAAACCAGTATGAATGTCGGTCACATGAAGGCAGAGGCTATCTGGTTTTTGTCCTTATATATTAACTAATTGACTGGCTAGAAATAAAATGACTGTAATCTAAATTCTCTGAACTAGGTTCCTTATCTGTAAAATGAAGAAGCTGGGCTAGGTTCACCAATGAGCCTTGGCTGTAAATTAATGATCCTATAAATGAGAATGTAGTAAGTGCCCAAGGGAGACCATTTCAAGAAGAGTGAGACGTTGGAAATAGAGGGAAAATGAGGAAATCAGAGAAGGTTTCATACTGGAAGTAATGCCTGACCTGAACCTTGAAGAAAAAGAAGAATTTTGATAGGTAGAGGTGTGAAAGAGTTCATTTCAGGCATGGGGGCATTCCTTCACAGAGATCTGGGGACTGGAAAGGACCATGTCCAGTCTGGCTTCTGTTGGACAGAGTTTATGAAGGCCAATAGTATGGAAAAAGATGGTAGCTAGATTGTAGAAGATTTTTGAATCAAACTTGCTGTGAATGTGGTTGGACTTCTGGCATCATTTCAGAGATTAAATCTGGAAAGGGATCGGTGTTAGGAGACCCAGGGCCACACTGGAGAGGTGGGTTGAAAGGAGGCTGATTTCTAGTCTGAGATTCTGGGAGGGACTAGGCTGGTTTCCCCCTTTTTCCTTTTTAGCCTTTGGGAAGTTCCCTCTAGGAACACAAAAACCTTGGCATTCCCACAGAATGGACCCTTACCCCATCTCTACCCTCCCTGAAGTTATCTAGATGGGCAAAGTGAAACACTGATTAAACGAATCGCCCAAGTTGGTGCAATATATTCATGATAAATTTGGACACGGCACCTAAACCTTCTCACTCCTTCCGAACTATCCTCTGTATTAGAACATAGGGTGTGTGTGAGAACCACCCTGAGAACAGGTCTTAGAACACTGACGGGGAATATGCTATACCTGAATGAATAGTCATCTCTGGGCTTGAGCGGACACCCAGATCTGCTATATACCAGCAGGCACCATCTGTACAATGAGCTGGAGAAGGAAATGGCAAACCACTCCAGTATCTTTGCTGAGAAAACCCAAAAGGGAGTCACACGGAGTTGGGCACCACTGAGCAATCACAAACAAAAAGGTCTCATAGGTTTAGAACTGGGAGGGACCTTAAGAGGTCAGTGAGTCCAAACCCTTCATTTTATTTTTCAATTTTTGTTTGGTTTTTAAATTTTCTTTTTTATTCTCCTTATTTTGCAGCTTGGGAAATTGAGACCCAAAGACATTGAGTGACTTGTTGAAGATCACCTAGGAAGTATGTGGCAGAGGAAGTATTTGAACCCAGGATCTCCATCTCAGACTCCTGCTTCCTTTCCCAGTGGCTGTCCTAAATGGTTTCTATGAATGATATAATCATTCCCTCATTTTCCCCCCTTAAGCCAAAACTAAACAAAACACTTGCAAATTTGGATCCCAAGTGAGCTAGGAAGATTTCTAGTTTCCTCATCTGTAAAGCGAGTATAATACACGTGAGATTCCTACCTTCAGGGCTGAAACGAGGGCGAAAGGTGAGATAATGCAATGGAACCGGGTATAGACTTTCTAAAGCACTCTACAAGGTGTCCCCAAGCTTTATTAGCTTAAATCTGCAAGACTTTGGGGGGCACCCTGTATAAACGTGGACCGTTAGTATCACATCTGCGTATTATCTTAACTACTTATGAGTGCACAGGTGCGATCCTGAGAAGTTGTATCGAAATTTGTCAAATTTATCTGATTTTTAATAGGCGCTAGAAGTTCTTGCTATTTAAATCCACTCTATGGTGAATGACAGTAACATCCCTTCCCGCCACCTTGTTTTTTGTTTGTAAATCTGGATGTTCATATTTCAGCTTTGCCTAAGGGAGGAAACACTCTTTTTTAGAAAATGAAGATAATCAGTTTTTCCCTTGGAAGTGAAGCACGTACCTGTTCTAATGTGTCTTTCACAAATGAAACAGGCGGGGCTCTTAGATGTTGTGTTCCCAGCTTGAAGGAATGGCTGGTATTTAAATGCCCTTGGAAGATGGTATAGTTCTGTGATAAGCGGTTTTGCTTTGATGTTGTAAAGCTTTCATGGTACCTTATGGTGCCAATTATCAATCACTCGTGATTGCTTTTGATATCTGTTCAGGACATAGCTATTATTCTGTCCACTTGATCAACCTTACATTCTGAGGTTTATGACAGACTGGGGATCATGCCCTGGGTCAAAGGCAAGGAGAGGATTAGTCCAGTGTTGAGCCCCTGGGTCATGGGAAAGGTAGACTTTCAAAGAATGTGCAGAAACACGAAAGATGAAAGTTAGCTTTGGAATATCTGTAGGGCAACCTATTGCTAGCGCCATCATTGGCCAAGACAGGCGAGAAGCCCCAGAAACCTCTTTGATTTCTTGCCTGTTTCACGTGATGTTTTGTGATAAACATAGTTCAATGACCAAAGTCTAGACAAACAAATCACAGACCTGGCAAATCCCTGTGATCTGATGACATGTTATGTCTCTGAGATGCAATAGGAAGAAGGAGTCAGCTTTGAAATGCTAACACAGACCCTTTGTGAGCTAAGAGCAAATGAGGGCTGTTGAGAAAGGGACTCAGACAAACAAGCCCCTCTCTAACCAAATTAGAAGGTATTTCCCACTTCATGGCTTGTGATTTCCCTGGCTCCCTCTTCCTTCAGGCAATAGAAAGCTCTATTGAACTTTAGTGCAATGGAGAGGTTTAAATATTGATATTTCTTAGGCCCTCAGGGTGATTTCACCACCTGCTTCCTCTTCCAGCAGCTGCCCTGAACAGTTTTCACGAGTGACATACTGTCCCCAATTTCACCCCCCCCCCTTTAAAAAAACTCTTCAGCAAAGTTGGATCCTAACGGAGCTCGGAAGACTTCCGAGGGAATTTCATTTGTGTTGGTGAAGTTTGACTCTGTCCCTAACTCTGGAAGGGAGTAGAAATCTCAGACAGAGTCTCATATTTACTCTCCTCCTCTTCGTTCCTGGGGGTTGATGAAAGCGTAGAACAGAGGGACATGGTGGGATGTTATGTCATAATCGGCAAAGAGGACAAACAGGGAAATCCCATTGCTATTGGAGAGGATGGAGAAAAAATGCTGAGGGAGGGCTGCGCTGGCCTGGGTTTCTGTGAAACGATCACCAATTGAAAATTGCTTTATCTCTCCCCCCCCCCCCTTTCTTTTTGTGTTCTTCATTAAAAAAACTGTGCCTCTTATAAATAGAGCTGAGAATGATAGACTATGTATGTGGCACAGAACGCTTAGTATTCTTTCCTGGGTATATTAAGGCTGTTTCCATTTTTAAATGATTCATTCGTGGACATTAATCAAGAGAGGTTTTATTTACAATTATTTAAATACTTTCCCCCTTTACTCATCACAGGCAAAAAAGACTGGAATGTTTACTCCATGTTAATTGTCTCTTACAAATATTTACTGGATCTGTCTGTAAACTGGGATGTAAATTAGACCAGAAGGTTCAAAACTCTGACTAACTCTCTGTTTGGTATCCAGCCTTTTAAGGTAATCTCACTGCTGGTATCTGTGCAATTAGGTGAGAGCATTTTAATAACAGGGAATCATAATTGCTGTTTGCTTATCATGGAGAGGAATTTTCCCCCCGTGCATTTATTTTCAGTGAGACTAGATTATTTGGTAGCACAAAGTGAGGCTGATAATATTTTAATTACTATGTAAAGTGATTTTGGGACTGTGACTGAGGAAAGAGGATTTGCAGTGTTTTTTCCTGAGTTTATAGAGAATGGAGATACTTAGATTCCCACTGTGATCGAAATAGAACAATATGCCTTTATAGAAAGCAATAAATAAATTAAAAGTTTTTTTCAAAAAATTACTTTTTGAGACAAAATGGGTACACAGAATCAGATTGTGAGAAGCAAAAGGTATTCCCCCTTTCAAGGTTTCTCAAGGAAAAAAGATTTTGTCACAGAAATGAATTTCTCAGTGGACCAATCTTGGAAAACAAAACCAAGTTCAGTTACATTAATTTATTGCAGTCAGTGTCCTGCCGATATCCCATTATTACAGCATCTCCTTTCTAGATCTCATTCATTTAGGGAGTGAGACAGGAATAGTTCCACATATGAAATTTGATTTGAATTGTCATGCTGGGTAGTTCCATGACAACAGTCTACCAGGCTTCACTAGATCTAAAACTAGCAGCTTCTCCAAAGACTTTTAATGCAAGTCAGTCATATGCTGATGACCAAGTAATATATTTCTTGTTCTCAAGGAATACTTGTACCTTTTCATAAATTCATGCAAATGCGCATGTTAGAAAAATATTGAAAGCTTTTCTTAGAGCATTTACACTAGCCAAATTATCAGACTTTTGAGGACAAATAAAGACAAGTCAATTTCTATATGAGAGAACCCTCAAACCCCAGAAAAGCTAGATTGGGGGCAGGTAAGGACGGACCACTCCAATCAGGGTAGAATGGATGGATGATTAAGTCTACTGTAGAGAATGCAAAACTACTCCCCCTCTATTTTGCTTCTGTATTTTTCTACCAAGAGGAATAATCTGGCTGAGAAAGGGAAGAGAAAAAAAAAAAAACTCAAGATAATTGAGAAGATGCTAAGAGATCACCTATGATACCACCTGGTCCAAGCAAAGGACACGTTAGGCTACTGAAAGACCTTACAGTTAGATGGTGAGCTCTGAGAAATTATGGAGATTAAAAGAGGTGCTACGGAACTTTAGATGGCCAAGAGTTTTTATTAAAAAAAAATGAGATTTCAAGTTCAGACTCTAGGTCAGTGAGCTTAGTGACTGTTCCAAGAAAAACTCTAAAATAAAAATATTGAGGGCATTATTTATGAGCTATGAGAGAGGGCAGAGGGGATAACTGGGATCTGGCGTGGTCAGTCTCAGCATGTGCAAGTCATGCCAGAATCTCCTTTTGACTGGATCACTCGACTGGCCAGTCAGAAGAACGACAGCATGCTTGGATTTCACCGAGGCATTTGGCAAAATCTCTCATGACCCGATAATGTACCAAAGGAGAAGGTGCAAACTTGATAAAAGTAAAATTAAAGGGATTCGGAACTAGCTGAATGTCCAGGTCCCAAGAATGTTGATGAATGGTTCCATGTCAAACTATATTAAAGTCTCTGCTGGAGGACTGAAGGGCTTATTCTTTGGTCTTAAGTCTTTTTATTTTAACTTTATACAAATGGCAGGGATGCCTATATATATGCAATATCTATCAGACTCATCCATGAGATGAAGCTGCCAGGGATGGCTAACACACTGGATGGCAAATCAGGGTTAAAAACCCCAACTTTGAATGACTGCTGAAGTGAATAAGATGAACATTTTTAGGGACAAATGTAAAGTTATGCACTTGGGTTTAAAAAATTTAGTTGAGGATGAGGGAGATATAACTAGAAAGTAGTTCATGTGAGGTGAGAAGGATCTCAGTTTCTTGGGGCACTACAAGCTTAATATGGACTGGTGGGCTGCCAAAGCCCCCCAAAACCAACTGTGATTGTGGGCTGCGTTTGTAGATGTAGATTGCAGAGTGAGAGATGATAGTCTTCTAGTAATCTGCCCTGCCCAGATAAGATCCTGAGGGTGATGCCCGTATCTGGGCACCACATTTTAGTATGCATGAAGGATAATTTTTGTTGTTTAATCATTTCAGTCGGGCTGACTCTTTTGTGACTCCATTTGGGATTTTCTTGGCAAAGATACTGGAGAGGTTTGTCATTTCCTTTACCAGCTCATTTTACAGATGAAGAAATTGAAGCCACCAAGGTTAAGTGACTTTCCCAGGGTCACACAGCTAGTTAGTGTCTGAGGTCAGATTTGAACTCAGAAAGATGAGTCTTCCTGACTCCAGACCTGGTGCTCTATTCACTGTGCCCCCTAGCTTACTCAGAGATGATGACTGATAGACAAGCTAAAACGTCTATAACCAGGATAGGGAAGGAACTTGAAACCACACCACATGAGGATTGGTTGAATGGTGGGGGAAATCCTTTGGCTAGGTAGAAGAAGACAGGGTTAATGTGACTGGTATTCGAATGGTTGTCAGGAGTGGAAGTAGAATATGTTTTTAACTTGATCCTGGAAGGCAGAAGCAGGACCAGCGGGTAGAAGTAACAGGGGATAAGCTTCAGATAAAATTAAGGATAAAATGATTAAACAATTAGAACTCTGGAAATGGAGTAGTCCAGATTTGGAGAGAGTGAATCCCTTCTTACTAGAGGTTTTCAGACAGACCCTGATGAGCTCTTCTTGAGCTTGGTACAGATGGTGCTCATGCTTTGGCTCAGGGCTTAGCTAGGGGACCCCGGTGGTCCTTCCCAATGCTGGGCTTCCTTGATTTTTCTGAGAAGAATCTTGTTATTTCTTTACCATTAGGCTACCTCACTTCAGCAGCAGCAACAAGGAACAACTGTGATATTCTGGTTCAATTCTATTTATGATTTTCTTAGCAAGATCTTCTGTAGGTTCAGTTTTATATCTCACCAAAATGTCGTGGCTTAACTTGTCCTGAAAGCTATTTTTAGTTCAACTTTCTGTGTTAGCACACTGGTTCTTAAATTTGTAAGGGCAGACTTTCCCCTGGAGCCTTCTCTTGAGAGCAATCCCCCTCTAAAGGGGTGGTAATCTTCCCCGTCTCCATTATCATCATTTCATCATCACTGACATTTATAGGGGCCTCCATATTTGCCAAGTGCTTTACATACATCAGAGGCTGACAGATTATGGCCAGTGGGCCAAATCCTGCTCTCTGCCTGTTTTTGTATGGCCCTCAAGCAAAAAGTGGTATTTTAATGTTTATTGTATTTAATACATGATCTCATCTGCTCCTAAAAATAACCAGGGAAGGAAAGCCTTTGGATGCTACCGTAGCTCTTACCATCCCCATTTTGTGAATGGATGAATGAATGAAGCATTTCTTAAGTTCTGTGTGCGAAGTACTGTGTTAGCACTGAGGATTCTAGCAGAAAGGCAGGGAATGGAGTCTGAAAGACCTGGCTTCATGTCCAGACTCTGTCATGTACTGACTATATACATGACAGTCAAATCCCAGCCTCAAAACTCTGTACAACTTCCTCAGGCTCTAAGCTAGAGTAGAGGTGCTGACCCAGATGGAGACTGTCATCTGCTTTCATGTGAAGAAGTTGACACAGGGGCGGCTAGGTGGTGCAGTGAACAGAGCACAGGCCCTGGAGTTAGGGGGACCTGAGTTCAAATCCGGCCTCAGACACTTGACACACTTACTAGCTGTGTGACCTTGGGCAAGTCACTTAACCCCAATTGCCTTGCCTTACCCCCTGTAACAGTAAGCACCCTAGCATACCTA
>CM053587.1:4499933-4545679 GCA_028646515.1 Pseudochirops corinnae
AAAAGCTGGCCATTACAGATAGAGTGCCAGGCCTGGAGACAGGACGACCTGAGTTCAAATTTGGCCTCAGACACTTACCAGCTGTGCGATCCCAGACCTGTCATTTAACCTCTCTTTGCCTCAGCTTCCTCATCTGTGAAATGGAGATAATGCTAATACTTCCACCTGCCTCCCAGGGCACAAAGTGCCCAGCACAGAGCCTGGCACACACTAAGAGCTGTAGAGATGGTAGGTATTGCTACCGTTATTAATAAGCATGGAAGATAATTTAGCAATGTCATTGAATCCTCTAATCACCTTACAATACATGCATGCATATACATATATGTGCACATACATACATATACATATGCGTATGTGTATACACACACATGTGCACACACACACATAATAAAGGTGGATTAGCTCATGGGAGCTCAATCCTTGAAGAATGGGCAGACATCGCTTCCTTGTTTCAGACCAATAAACCATGTGAATCACGCCGGGGTCTGTATTGTACAACAACAAAAAGTCAATTAACAGGAGGTGGATCTGGAAGAACTCGGTGCTCCTAGGCTGCTGAGCTGAAGGGAATGGGTACACAAAAGGGGCGACTCACCTCTTTGTCATAATTTCTTTTTCTTCGTGGCTTTGAGGAGTCCAGAATCCACTGAGCTGGTCCTAAGAATTGGTCGTTCTGTCTCCCGTTCAGCCACAGCAGCTGTGAAATACATGGCCACTCCAGTCTTTTGTGTGTGTGTGTGTGTTTTTTCTGCTTTTAGGCAAGTGAAGATTTTGGGATGGAAGTGTCTGGATCACTTGCTCAATTGGAAGGGAATTAAAAAGATTCCTTCAGAGATGTCATTGGCAGACAGAGATGGTGGTAACAGTCTCCATTAAAGGCAGCTGGTAACAGGGTCATCAGAGCAATGACGGCCAGTGGCTTCAGAGGATGCGATTGCAGTAAGTTACAGAAAGACTATGACTGAGGATGGGTCAGCTTCAGGGAGCTTCCCCTACGAGGGGGAGAGAAGTAATGGCTTCAGAAGTGGCGAACCTGTGGCCTCGAAGGCACATGTGGCCCTCTAGGTCCTTAAGTGTGGCCCATTCAATCCAAACTTTCATTCTGTTTAGTTTGGATTCAGCCAAAAGGCCACACTTGAGAACCTAGAGGGCCACATGTGGCCTTGAGGCCACAGGTTCCCCAATCCTGGGCTGGATCCTACAAGGGTGAAGGGACTCTAGAAAGGCACTGATCCTTGGACCTCACAGAGGGTGTAACATCAGGAATCCCATGAGAGAGTGGGAGACTCCCAGTATCTTGTGTGCGTTAACCCCTTTGGCCACATGTAAATACCTTACTCTTGTCCCCTTTGTGTTTACAAACGTTATTTGGCCGTCCTTTTCCTCTTAAGCTTGCGATACTCTGATAAAACTTCTCTTATTAATTCTCTTAATATTATTTTCTGCTATATTACAATAATCTTTAATTATTATTTTCTTATTATTAATTAAGAATGCTTCTCTTTTTCCCCTATATGTTCATTTTTTGCATTAACCTCCACTAAATCTGACCCAAGAAAGCACCATCTTCAGGATTGTTATATGTATCACCCTACATGCCCAATGGATTGACATGTTGCGATCTTCATATGAGACCCACCTAAACTTCTATGAGAACCTTAAAGGTACAGTCAGCTGCCCTCTGGAGACCTCAACCCATCAGTTTGAGCATGAGTGAGTGTATAGCTGAGGGAAAAATTTCAGGGGGTGCACTATGTGGAGGTTTTGTCTGAGATATATTTTAAGCCCTTTTAATAGGGAGGGAACCGCTGGATAGATGCTGTTTCTGGGTCTCTTTTTCACAGCCAGGATATCCTAGTTCACAGGGATCCAATGAACACAATCAGAATCCCTCTCCCCTCTTGTCCCCTCCCCTCTTCTCCCCTCTCCCCTCTTGTTCCCTTCCCTTCCCTCCTCTGATATCTGTTAAATTACTGAACTTTGTTTAAGAACATCTAGCTACTTAGTCACATATTGCAGTCAATATGAGGAATTTACATTCCTAGAGTATCGGTGCCTACCAGTTAGCCTAGAGCATACTCTGATAGCTCATAAATGTTTATTTTGTTCCTTTTCTTTCTGACTTTTTGAAGTCCTAGACTGCTTGCTGTATCATGAGATCCTTACGGACTGCAGGTGTACAGGGTAAGTTCTGCCTGCTGGCCTAGAGCCCTAGAGTGATCAGCCCGCTCTGATTAATGCCTTGTGGAGGCCACACATGATCACTCCATTTTCTTTCTTTTCAAACTAAGCCTGCCTGTCCTATCATTAGATAAGTTAGGGACTCCAGCTGGATCGCCTTATACATTGGTAAGGATCTGTTGGAGAAATTATGGGTGCCCAGTATTGTTGGGGTGTGAGAGGGATAATTCGGCCTGGGGGTGGGGAACAGGGCTTGGAACATGTGTCGATATTTCTTTTCCTGGTTTTAGTCCATAGGGGTGAGTATAGAGTTTGTATCATGTTACGATGAAAAGTTTTTAAATTGGTTGCAGAGCTGATGACACAGGGGTTGTTGAGCTGAGCTGAGTGGGTGGACAAAAGAGGAGACCCCCTCTTCTGGTGTTCTCTTTTCCTTTGGGGCTTTGAGGAGGCAGGATTGTTTTGAGATTCCTCCCCAAAGCTGGGGATGGGGTTGGGGAGGAGAAGGCCTGCCTCGTCTCCTGCGGGGCCAGCGGTGGCCGTGAGTTCCTGGTAACGGCTGTCTCTTTTGTGTTTGCTTACCTGACGACGAAGCAGCAACCTGGAGACAGATTTCACCCAGCCGGCACCTTGGAAGCCTCGAAGGGTGTGAAGAGACTGAGAGCTGAAGTCTTCCTCTTCCTCACCGCCTAAGCAGAAGAGAGAAAGCTTACCAGCAGCAGCAGACTGGGCTGGCCTGGCAGAGAAGTGGCATCATCCCTAAGCGCCCTCACCACTATCACCAGATAGAAAGAACGGGTTGGGAGGCTGCTAAGAAGAAAGTATCCAAATTTGTCAGCCAGTTTACCAAAGAACAATGTGGAGTCTCTAATTACCGTAGGACTTTCTGGTTATTGTTGGGGGTTGTTGTGCAGCTGTTTCAATTGGGACTGACTCTTCATAACCCCTTTTGGGGGGTTCTTGGCAAAGATACTGGAGTGGTTTGTCACTTCCTTCTAATTTTACAGGTGAGGAAATTGAGGTAAACTGGGCTAAATGACTTGTCCAAGGTCACACAACTAGTATGTGTCTGAGGCTGTATTTTGAGTCTCCCGGACTTCCGGTCTGGTGCTCTATGCACTGCCCCACGTAACCACGTAGCCTATTATTGGGGGCTGACGTTATCCTGTCATTGCTGAGTGCGATTGTGTGGGCTGGGTACAGGGAACTGTCATGGAGTGTGGTGGGACGATCCGGGCGTGGGGGATTGTCATGGAGGGAAGAGGCTCACCCTGGGTTCTAATGGAACTGGGAGGAGTTCTGCAATTCCTTTGCCCTGTTAGGCCTAGTCTGGAACCAGGAAGCATTGGAGCTCCTCTATGTCCCACACAGGCCAGGGGGTGAAGGCCTGAGCAATCCTTCACTCGTGGCATTTAAGGAGCTTTCTGGCTACTTCAGAACACTCCCCCCAGCCTCCACCTCCAAACAGTGACTTTCAGGATTGATGTCAGTCCTTTAGTGGAGTCCACCCATGCAGCCAGTTGGATGTTTTACAGTTTGTGTGATGGCTGGGGAGATGGAGAAGGGAATTAACTTGGAGTTAGGCTACCCATAAATGCCATCCATGTAATTAGATGATGAAAAGAGAATTCTAAAAGCCTCCAACTCAATTTCCATCATTTAAGGTATATTTATCTAATTAGCTGTGGCTCTCAGGAGCAGCCTGAGACAGTGTCAAAAATAGGGAGGACAAAGGGGTACAAGGCATTCTGAACCTGATAGTTGCAGTTAATCTAATGCATGTACTTTGGGATTCCTGTCGAAGACGTTCATAGCCCATTTATTCCCCTCACATTTCCGTGGCACGCTAGTTTAATCTGATTTCCTAGCTTTAGAATTAGAAATGTAGCATAAGACAACAAGAACATATGTTTAGAGGAGCCCAAATGGGGCTGGGCCCAAGCTGGCTGTCCAGCTGACAGCTGGAAAGATTATCTCATGTTTCTGTAGAGCCCCAGGTCCCGTATGAAATAATCTGAGGAGCCAGACCAAAGAGCATCCCTGTTTGTTTGGGGAGTCAGCTTCGCTGACTGTTCGTTGTAGGAGGAAATGATTTGTTCTGCTGACTCCTTCTCAAAGAATCAGGATGCTGCTTTTATTGAGCAAACCAGATGCTTTGAATCAGTGACAGTGGTTTCATTATATTTGTTTCCTGGGTGACCTCACACCCAAGGAAATGTGATTTTTCCCCCCTGTTTGTGCGTGCGTGTGTGTGTGTGTGTGTGTGTGTGTGTGTCCCCTAAGAAAAGTACCATTGCTCTTTCTAAAAGGGCCCCTCTTGCTTGTGGGAGATCCTCAAAACTTGCTTCTTTTACTAAGTGAATCCTGATTAGTTGAAATAAGCAATGAACTCAATCTCTGTCCAGGCAGCTGTTTATGAGATGAATTTGGGGTGAGGGAGTTTAGAGGCACAGGGTAATGGAGAGCTAGAAGGGCCCTTGGAGGCCAGTTTCCTGACTGAGGCCCCAGGAGTGTGAACAACCTACTTGCGTCACACAGAGATAAAGACATCAGAGGCAAGATCGCCTCTGCTGGTCCTTGGACCCCAGAGCCAGTGGTCTTTCCACTGTACGATAGAAGCACCTGGGAAGGAGATTATGAAATCACGGCACATGTGAGTTGGAGGATGCCTCAGCAGCTCTCCAGCCCGATCTGTGTCTGAAGGATCTCATAGGAATCTCCTCAACAGCATACCAGATAGTTATGCTCCTGTTGGAAGACCTCCAGCAAGGGGGAACCCACTGCTTTTCAAATTAGTCCTTAACATAGCTCCAAGGTGGTATAGTGAATAAGAAAACTGGTCCTGGAGCTAGTCAGACCTGAGTTCAAATCTAGCCTCAGACATTTACCAGCTCTATGATCTCAAGCAAGTCTCTTAACCCTGTTTGCCTCAGTTTCCTCATCTGAAAAATGAGCTGGAGAAGGAAATGGCAAACCACTGCAGTATCTTTGCTAAGGAAACCCCAAATGGGCTCAGGAAGAGTAGGTCGTGACTGAACAACAGTAAAAATGTGGACTGAGCATGATGTTTCAAATGCGGCTGGACTAGGGCAGAGTATAGTAGGTCCATCGCCTCTGTTATCCTGCAAACGATGCCTCTGTTCCAGCAGTCTAGATTGCATTGGGTTTTTTGGCTGCCTTGTCATACTGTCGCCTCATTCTGACTTCCCCAAGGTCACGTGATCCATAAGGGACAAAACTGGGATTTAAATCTGAGTCCTCTGACTCCAAATCCAGGGTTATTTCCACCAACCCATGCTGCTTAACCCCAGGTCGATCACCTACCTATGGCTCATTTTCACATGAGGCAACTAAGGTTTTGTCAGCTTAAGGGACTTGTCCACCATCACGTAGCTGGCTAATAGGAGGCCTAAGGGCTAAAAGAACCCTTGCAATTCCTTATTGCTAACCTACTGAAGGTATTTGAAGGGAAGGGGTCAATAGTTTCAGCGTTAGTGAGTTTAGCCTTGAATTCCATTGGTCAGTGCGAACACATGGCCAGTCTTTGTCGTGAGCAAGCAAACAAAAACCTTTCTGAATAATAATTGCTTTGCCACTGTTCTGTTGCTAATCACGCCAAAGTCTTCCTAAAGACTTTCTTCATTTAGACCAGCGGTTCTCAACCTTCCTAACGCCGCCACCCTTTGATACTCGTGTGTGGGCGTATCTGCATGTGGGCAGACCTGTCTGGAGACGGATAGAGGAGTCGTGTCTCGGTTCCTAAGACCATTGGAAATAGGTGTTTTCCCATGGTCTTAGGCGACCCCTGGGACCCTGTGAAAGGGTCGTTTGACCCCCAAGTTGAGAACCGCTGATCTCGACTGTTAGTTCAGTGAAGGTAATCACCCTCTTATTTATTCTGGTCTCTTTATCAGCATCTAACTTAATCTGATGGATGCTTTGCTGGTACTTAATAAAAGCTTGTGTATTGAGCTAAATTTAGCTTGTATTGGCCCAGAGTCCTGTCTGTCCTTAGCTCTACCTTTAAGCTTGGTTTGAAGAGAAGATTTTTTCCCTAAATAATATAATAATAAACTTTTTAGTTTTGGACCTTTCTCATGGGATTTCTTTGAAGTTTATAACTTTCCTCATAACATAACTTCAGATCATGTTCCAATGCCTCTTCCAGAGGATGAGAGGACAGACAAACCATGGGAAGAATTTGAAATATCTTCCAAATTAAGTCAATTTATACATTGGTACATGGTGACTTCAGAGTTAAGAAGGGCACAGGAAAGGAAGGTGAAAAATTTCACTGAGAATCTGTTTCAGTATTAAGAGATGAACAAAGCCTGGGAGCTGCAGACTGCTCGGAAGTTTCCTGCTTGCATGGTACCAGGGGCACCTTCTCCCCACCTTCTCCCTACCTCCCCACGCCCCAGGTTCGAGGTCATCTACAGAAATCCAAGCCCCAGTCAACTCTGCATGTAGGTGAATGGAGTGGGAAAGGCACAAGGAGAGTGCTAGGTCCAGGGACCAAGGCCCATTCTCTCTTCATTTGCTCATTCAAAGGCATGGCCTTCGATGTATGGATGTGGGAGGTGAGCGGACAGGGCGACTATAGGGACTCAGAAGACCTGAGTCTGAATCTTGTATCACGTGGCTTTGGGTGTGTGATTTAATCTCTCAGCCTCAGTTTCTCAATCTGTAAAATGCCACTAACCATAGCACCTGCCCCACTGGATGGTTGAGAGATCGCACATTTATGTTTTGCACACATTTTGCAAGCCTTACAATACTATGTAATTTTTAGCTGTTACTGTGACAAAGTCAGCTAAAACCTTTGAGCACCTGGATTTTGTGATGGTTCCTTTGACAAAAGAGTTAACAGGAGGCAGCCGGCTGGTACAATGGATAGAGTGCTGGGCCTGAAGTCGGGAAGAGCTGAGTTCAAATCCAGCCTCAGACACTTACTAGCTGTATGACCCTGGGCAAGTTACTTAATCCTGCTTGCCTCAGTTTCCTCATCTGTAGGATGAACTGGAGAAGAAAATGGCAAACAAAGCACTCCAATACCTTTGCTGATTGTCCAGTTGCCTCCAGAAAGAAAAACGAAAATAATTGAGAAATGCTGGTCATAGTAACACTGAACAACATCACACACGTAAAATTAAGCGGACCAATCAATCAATCAAAATTAATCCATTATTAAATGCCTCTGCTATCTGCTGGGCATCATGCTAGCGCTGGGATACAAGTTCAAAGAATGAAATGATCCCATCTGGCAAAGGGAGTTTATGTTGTGATGGGGAATGAGTGCATATGTGTGCAGGAGGGTGTGTAAATAGGTGCATGAAGTCTATATATATGTGTACGTATGTGTATATGTGTGTGTATGTGACCCAAAAGTCTGTTAATGCTTAAAGCTGCACTAAGACTTTTGGGGTACCCTGTACACACATACATGTGTGCGTGCACACACACGTACACACACGTGCTCAAAATACAAGGCAGTTTAGGAGAGAAGTCACTAGCAGTTGGGAGGGTCAAGAAAAGGTTAGTTCAGAAGACGGTATCTGAACTGCATCTTAAAGGAAGATTCTATAAGAAAGAGGTAAGGAGGCTGTGCCTTCCAGGCATGGGAGACAGCCGGTAGAAAGACATGGAAACCCGAACTAGAGTTTCATGAATGAAGGACAGAGAGAAGGCTAGGTTGGCAGCTGGTTGCTGATAGGGGAGTCATTTATGAAGCAACGTCCCTGTGTTGTCAGACCGTCAACTAGCTAAACCAAAGTTCAAAATCAGCCAGAAGAAGGGGTGAGAAGGAGAAGACCCTGTGGGGAATTAGAATGGTGACAATTTGATGCATAGATGCTGATGTAGTGCTGATACAGGTCATCTGTACCAGACAAGGTATTGATGTTGAAAATGGGAAGTGGATAAAGGTAAAAGTCCAATATTGACACGGACCATCAATATTTCTTATAGAAATCGAACCAATTAAAAATAACACTTACAACAACGATGACCCAAAGCCTGAATCCATCCAAATCATTTTTTTGTTTCCAAACTCTTAGCTGAATTGTAGAAAAGTAGAACTGAGAGGCTACCACCATTAGAGCTTTTCTTTCGTTAAAAAAAGATGTTTTTACATCATCGTTGTTTCTGGATGTCTCTCTTACTCCTCAATACAATACAAAATCCAATTATGGCAAAAAAAAAAGTTAAGCAAAACCAACTGACCCTGCACATGGAATATTCTACAGCCTGAATGCAAATTTACCCAAATCTGCAACCCCATCAGGTCTGCACTGAAAGGTCAGAGATCTATTTCCTCCTCTTTTCTGGTGCCAAAGTTGGCCGTCACCATTACTCATTTGGTTTTGGTCTAGTGTTCTTTTCATTTATGCTATCATTATAATATATTCCGTTCTCCTAGCTTTTATTTTCTATTTCACTTCACCTAAATCTTCACATATTTCTCTCAGTTTCTCACGGAATCGACAGAGTGCTGGACCTGAGTTCAAATCTGGCTTCGGAACCTTACCAGCTGTGTAATCCTAGCAAGTCACTTAACCTCTGTTTGCCTCAGTTTCCTTATCTGAAAATGGAGATATCACCACCTCCCTCCCAGAGTTGCTGTGAGGATCAAATGAGGTAATGATTGTGAAACTCTTAGCACAGAGAAAGCGTTATATAAATGTTATTACTACAGTACAATGATACTCCATTTTGTACATAGCAATAATTTATTTATCCATTCTCAAACCGACGGAGCCCCACTTTGTTTCCAGTTTGTTTTTCTATCATAAAAAAGTGTTCCTACGACTATTTTGGCACATAGAGGGTCTTTCTTTCTGCCTTTGACCTCCTTGGGTTCATGTACCCGCTGCTGGGATCTCTAGGTCAAAGGGTATGAACAATTTAGTGACTTCTCGAATAAATTGATTGACTCTTTTCTTCTCATCTCACAACAAACAGTTTAATGCCAAGAACAGGCATAGAAACAGCCTGAGAAACACAGGTCTCTTGTCTTTTTGTCTTTCTCAGCCGTATGACCGATATTTAAGATTGTGTTTTGTTATTCAGATCTCTCTCACAACGGACGTCAGTGTAAATATTAAGAAGCTTTCTTGGCCTCAGCAAGAGCAGCAAATTTCCTTATTTCAGGTTCATTCTTATTGTCGTGGTCCACTTGCCCTTTAACCACTGAAATCACTGAAAATGTAGTCCGTAGCCTATTCAAGTTATTTTAATAATTAGAAAAACATGGGCAATCTCTGCTCGTTTTCCTCCTCAACTTTACCCAAAGCTGTGCTCTTGTTTCCATGTAAATAAAAATGAAGGAAAAAGTAACTTAGGGCAGTACTAAATTTACATGTAAAAAAAATCTTCCTTACTGAAAAGATTTGCATGCATGTTCCACTACTGCATAAAAGGCACCATTTTCAGAACAATCGTCTATCAACAGGGTCCCATGAAATACCTGCCAATTAATGTTATCATAAAAACTTGGACTTGCATTTCCTGCCCTTTGTTTGTGTCAATGTGTCTCCTTTATCTTGCATTAAAGTAGGTTTTTGTATGTAACATAATGCTTTCCTGTGTGTGCTGAAGAGACCTAGAATAATACAGGCTTTTTCCAGCATGAGAAAAATGACTTTCCAGCTGCATTGCATTTCTGGAAACGAAATCAATCATAACCACTGGCACCAAGCAGTGAGCGTCTGGACTCCAGGCGAGAAAGGGAGGATGGAGCTTGCCCTGCTCTCAAATACCGTCTTTGCCACAGGGCGGATATCTCAATGTGATATTTCTGTGCCCTGAAGAAACGAGACTGTGGCTGAAACCAGCACTCAATACCCAACCGCAGCCTGAAATTAGCACGTCCACTGGGGTCTCTTTCTTGGTCAGGGGGAGGGGGCTTCTTTTCAATGCGGGGCCAGCTCCTGATTATGAGTGTGTTGATTACACACTTTATGGATTATTCATCGTAAATGTTTAATCTAAGGCTGGCTCCTTCTTCCCTCAGCCCCCTTACCACCCAGCATGTTTCTCCATTCCCACTGGCAGTTAGAATATGCTTGGGAAATGGCAAAACATTTTAAGCATGAGTTTAAGCAAATAGGCAAACCTGTAAAAAAAAAAAAAGACCAGATACTGTTTTATATATCAATTAGTGTATATTAATATAAATAAATTATGTAGTTAAGGGCAATGGGGTGGTGCGATGTCTATAGAGCACTGGGCCTGGAGTCAGGAAGACCTGAGCTCAAATCTAGCCTCAGACACTTACTAGCTGTGTGACCCTAGGCAAGTCACTTAACCTCAGCCTGCCTCAGTTTCCTCATTTGTTAAATGAGGTGGAGAAGGAAATGTCAAACAAACCTCTCCAGGATCTTTACCAAGAAAACCCCAAATGGGGTCCTGAAGAGTCTGACATGACTGAAAACAACTGAGCAACTACAAACTGTACACTTAAATACCAGAAGAGATCTGTCACTTCACTGATTGGATGTTTCCTCCAAAGATACAGATCAAAACCTGTAAATTCACTGGTAATTTTTTTTTTTTGGCTATGATGGTTTTCTTTACCAAGAAAACCCCAGATGGGGTCACTAAGAGTTGGACACGACTGAAACAATTGAGCAACAACAAAATGATGTGTTAGTTTGATTTCTGTTAAAATCGTATCTGTATGGAAATGGCTCTCTTCCTCACTGTCTCTTTCCATGTCATAGAATTTTGTATAATTACATACATGTGTATAAGTCTAATATAAAGCAATTTTTGGATTATATGAGCCCTAGAAAGCCCTCCATAAATGAGAACAATCAAGAATTGTTGGTCGTATCTAGGTAGCACAGCAAATCTTAACTCAGTCTGCTATTATATGAAAAACAAGTTAATTAAAAATGTTTGAGATATTGAGTAAACAAATAGAATTCAGGATAGGTGACATATTTTTTCCTTTTCTCTACCCTCTTTAGGGGAAAAAAAAACCCAAACAGTTAGAGCAGAGGTAGCTGACTTGCTCCGATTTCTCTAGGGCCTGTTTCTGTAGGTTGGCCCTAACAAGGGCCTGAAGCAGCTTGCTAATAAGTATTTTTGCAAAACATTTTGATGGATGCAATTAACATTTCCTGGCCCTTCCAGTTGGGTCCTTTGTTGATATTTCATTTGGAAAGCTTGTCACCTTTGCTCTTTATCCTACTGTACAGGTCTCTGTCTCCATAGCAACACAGGGGAAGGCAAATGGGGCTGGAGAGCTGGGGACTTGTTCTCCAGGAACCTGCCTTGGAAAGTTAGCACCTGAAATAACAACATGCAAATCAGCTTAGCATGTGATGAGCAACAAGAGAGAGGGAGGCGCTTTTTGGGGACATGGCTTATTTGAGTTTGGAATGTGTTGGTTTTGATGACAGCTCCTCTCAGGGGTAGGGAACCTTTGGCCTCAAGGTCACACGTGGCCCTCTAAGTCCTCGAGTGCGGCCCTTTGACTGAATCCAAACTTCACTGAACAAATCAGTTTGGATTCAATCAAAGGACTGCATTTGAGGATCTAGAAGGCCATATGTGCTCTCAGGGCCACAAGTTCTCCATCCCTGTAATTTTGTGCTATCTTTTCTGCTTTTGGGGACCAAATTCAGATCACAAAAACCCCTAATAACCCAAAAGAAGGAAAAACAAACCTTATGATGCGTGGGACACCTTCAATGATTTGTAGTCCTAGAAATGTTTTTTATGAAGAGAACAGTTGCAAAAGCTTTCAATTAAAAAGTATACTTGGCTCCCAATGAATCGATTCTACTGTTAAATCTGTTTTATTGGCTCAGGAATGAAGATGCTATTCTGAAACGGCCTTTGAGATGGTCAGTCAGATAGAAGGGACAACTTGGCGTTCTTGTCAGAACAATGGCATTGGTTGAATTTTAACAAAGCTTAGAATTGCTTTTTGTGATGGTACCATGATATCCTAATGCTGGGTCTGGAGCTACAGGACTGGAATTTGTGGCTTTGCCACTTCTTAAGTGAGGCTGGTGACTTTGTACAGCTTCCCCTCACTTAAATCCTAGTCACTTGCCCATCATGGCATCACCTCTCTGATGTCATGGTCCTCTTCCAGAATGCGAAGACCTTGGGCAAGTCATTTAACTTCCCTTGACCTCAGTCTTCTCCCCTGTAAGGTGGGAGTTGCCTTAGATGGTCTCTGAGCTATTTTTTTGTAGTGGTTCACACCTGTTACTGATGTACATTCTGTTTAGACAACTTCTGCCTTTAGTTTTCAATTTCTTTGCAATCAAGGACCTCAAAATAGACCACATCACTTCCCAATGGTAACAAACACCGTAACACTTCATTTTATAAGAACACATGCAGTGAAGCTGTCACACATCAGCTGAGACTCACAAGTCACACCCTTCCGTGGCCTCACACATTTCTCCCAAGGGCTCATTCCCTCCTGTGGAAGTCTCATTCATAAGTCCTGGTTCCTGTACTTGACGATGACTATACCTTTAATTCTATTTGGAGGGAAGCTCCTCAGCATGTTGGTGATTCAGAGACACAGGGCCTTTCTGAATGTGTAATTCTTAAGCTTGGACACTTCAACTTGTGGCTCTATCCTGGTTCCTTGAAATCTAAGGATCAGGAAAAATCTAGGTTCCTCACCTGGTTTGGTCTTTTCATTTATGATACTTCTTGATATTACTTCAACCTTTCTTTCCCAGAAGGATCTGCCTTGTTTTTATGTTGCCACTTCTGGTGACTACCATATGTTAGCCCTCACTGGACAAAAGGGCAGTGTCATCTGATGTCCATTAAATCAACTTCTTGGGGCCAGCAGGGACAGAGCTTTTTGCTGTACTAAAAACTCCCCAGTAAGAGGAGCCATTTTTTCCCCAGCTGTTCTGGCTCATTCCCTGATAAAGGAGCTGTGGCCACCCCTGGAGCAGAATCCTCAGAGCTTGGCTACATTAAGGGATATATTTTCCATTTTGTGTGAAATAAGTTCCTGGCCCAAACAGCAATTGAATCAACCACCCTGGTTCCAGACAGTATCTAGAGGTATGTCCCCCCTCCCCTGTCCCCACCCAGACTCAATGGGCAGGTGGAAGACATCCCAGAATTCCTGATTGAGTTCATGTTGTTTGTAGACTTCCACCTGTTAACAATCCCTCACAACCCAGGGCAAGGTAAATGCCATGCTATTCCATCTATAAGAGAAGACTGCCCGCTGGGTCATCTTCTATCTTAAAGAAAATTCACTCCCCCTTAACCCCCACCTCCCACCCCAATAAATAACTTGGAAACTCTAGAAGAATTTTTATAATCCCTTTGGAACCAATATTGCTAACTAGTAGATGCTTTGGTTCCACCAGGGTCAGGGAAATATGCCAGCTTCCTCCATACCCAAAGTTAAGACTTGGCATGGAATATACTTGGTCTTGTGGGATCAATTTTTGGAAAAGCTTGGCTATACTTAAGCAAATGTGGCTACCATCATGACTTTATCTAGTGCCATGGATGCACTAGTCCTGCCTTCTTTAGTCATGGCAGAAGCTGTGGTAGATGCACCAGCACTCTTCTGTTCCATGGACCAGAGATCCCGTTGCATGCTAGAGAGGAATTGTTACAGCCCAGGATACTGGATCTGACTCAACTCCCCCTTTCTGGGAATGGACTGTCACCTATAGCATAGCCTGCCTGTCACTACCCATGACTATGGACTATTTCCAGGATGACTACTTCTCACATCTGAATGCATTACCTAGAACACCTGTATACAACATCTACCCATGGCACCCCCAGCTAGATCCTCAATCACAGTTCCCTTCCCAGCAGTGGGACTATTGGGATACACTGAGTCACATAAAGCATTTGAGAAAGTGATGTATGCAGTCCCAGGATCCCCAGTTCCAGCCCCGGGATATGTGTTGGTTGACAAGATGAGAGATGGATCCCTGTGGGAGTTCTTGGAAAAGAAAGAGTTCAGTCAGTACTTCGCTTCCCTGGTAATAATAATAATAATAATAATGATAATAGTAACAGTAATAGTAATAATATCTTGTAGTGTTCTCTAAGTGCCAGGCACTGTGCTAAGTGCTTTACAGTCATTATCGTGGGTCCTTGAGAATTGTCTTGGATCGTTGTATTGCCCTGAATAGTCAAATCATTCATAGTTCATCATACAATATTGCTTTTACTTTGCACAGTGTTCTCCTGGTTCTGCTCATTTCACTTTGTATCAGTTCATGTAAGTCTTTCCAGGTTTTTCTGAAATCACCCTGCTTGTCATTTCTTCGAGCACGATAATATTCCATTATAATCATATGTCACAACTTGTTCAGCTATTCCCCAATTGATGGACATTCCCTCAGTTTCCGATTCTCTCTCCGCTGCTCCTAACTTCCTTATAACTACCAAGAGCACTGCCATTCTCCTGACTTAAATGTTATCCTTGATTCCTCACGATTCCTCCCCTTCACTCCTCCCCCAGTGTCCAATCTGCTGCCAGGGCGTGTTGGATTTACCTTTCTGACACCTCTCTGATGCACGCCTTTCTCTCTTCTGACACTGCCACCCCTCTAGTGCAGGCCCCCATCACCTCATGCTGTACCATTGCAAGGACCTCCTAGTGGGTCTGCCTGCCTCAGTCTCTCCCCACTTCAATTCATCTCTATTCAGCCACCAAACTGATTTTCTGACACAGGTCTTACGATGTCAACCCCACGTAACCTCCAGTGGCTTCCTATTACTTACTTATTGTTGTTCAGTCCTTTTCAATTGTGTCCTGCTCTTTGTGACCTGTTTGGGGTTTTCTTGGCAAAGATCCCAGACTGATTTGCCATTTCCTTCTCCAACTCATTTTACAGAAGAGGAAACTGAGGCAAGCAAGGTTAAGTGACTTGTCCAGGGTCGCACAGCTAGTAAATGTCTGAGGCCAGATTTGAATTCAGGAAGATGAGTCTGCCTGACTCCAAGTCTGGCACTCTATCCACTGCACCACCCAGCTGCCTGCTTCCTGTTACCTCTACGATCAAATGCAAAATCCTTTGAATGGTGTCCAAAGCCCTTCATAACTCAACCCTCTCCTACCTTTCCAGTCTTCTTACACTTTACTCCCTGTCATGTACCTTCCAATCCAATGACACTGGTCTAGTGTCTGTTCCATGAACATGTTCCACTCCATCTCTCAGCTCTGGGTGTTTTCTCTGGCTGTCCTGAGCCTAGAACATTCTCCCTCCTCAACTCTTAATTACTGAAGTCCTTCAAGTCCCAACTACTCTCCCCTCTTTTACATGGAAGCCTTTCCCAACCCCACTTAATGCTAGTATCTTCTCCTCTATTTATTTCCTGTGTACCCTCCATATAGCCGGTTTGCCCATAGTTGTCTGTTTCTTGTCTCCTCATTAGCCTGTGGGCTCCTTGAGGGCAGGAGCTATCTTTGGTCACTTTTTAGCACAGTGCCTGGCACATAATAGGGACTACTATTTCTTGACTGATAGACTGGCAAAGAATGTACTAGATGGAGGTTTGAGCCATTTTAACATAATTATGATTATCCCAAACACCCCTTTGCTGAATCTGGGGTAGCAAGTCCTTCCAGAGAAAAGCGAAATCATTAGAACACAAGGGTACCACTGTCATTGGGGATGTGACACAGAGCCAGCTTAGTCCTTGTGTGTTCTTTCTGCCTAAGGCCTCAGGCAATGTGATAGACATCTAGCCTAATGCTTCAGACCTTCCCAGACATATAGGACATGAGGGATCACAAACACAGACACAGGAAAGCCACCCCAATAACCAGACTCCCTTGGCTCACACTAATGTCATGACGAAGACTCATGCTGCTCTCTTGCTTTATGACTTTTCAGCACAATCAGCTTTATAGCCACGGTGTAACACCAGTGCAAATGTCCATATCATCTTATTTTTTTTATATATGGCCAATAGGAGTTTTAGAGTAGGAAGGAGGTCTATGCCTTCATGAGAATGATTGGGAATAGCTGCCGCCTTCTTGCTGCCATCACTTAAATGCTTTGCCTCCCAGATTATGGTAAGGAAAAGGGGAGGTGGGTGAAAACACTCAGGACATTTTATCCATGCTCATCCAGCGGGGAAGGGTCTGTGTGTGTACAGAAAATGGGAGAGACATTCTCTGGGGAATTGAACTTCGTACATGTGTGCGTGCGGGTGTTTATGTATGCATGTGTGTTCACGACTAATTTTAGGTTTCAGTGGATTTAGAACTTTTCTATCCACCTACTTTTGCAGTTGAAGAAAATGAAGCCTGGAGAGGCCATCTTGCCCGAGGTCATAGAAGTTAAAAGGAACAGAATCAGAACTTGAACCCAGCTCTTATGACTGAGAATCCAATGCTCTCTAGACTTTATCATGTAGACAAGCTTGTTTCATTAGCTAAAATTGCATAAAGGTTTTTTTTGATGTGGGTAAGACGACCACCCAACTCTCTTTTAACTGATGAAAGCTGAAACCAGATCTGTAGAGGTGAAAGGCTTGTGCATTAGCCCTGTGGATAATAGATTTCCAGATGGCTGGAATCTTACCTCTGTCTCTGTCTTTGACCAGTCATATTGATCAACATACTGCTTTGTGTCAATAGATCCTATGATAGAATGTGAGTAATGTTCTGAACATAGAATAGCCTTTTACTTTGGAATAAGATCTCTTTATTTAGAAGTCCAGCTTGAGGCCCTTGATGGGGAAATTTGCTGTGAAATCTTTATTGGTATAGAAAGAGTCTTCAGATCTGTCTGGTCACATCTCTTTCTGTCTCTTTCTCACTGTCTCTCTCTTCCTTCCTTCCTTGCACACAGTGCTACCTCTCCAACACATTTAGTTCTATGAAAAAAAAGATTTATTGATATGTTTGTTTTAACATCACAGTAATTTCCAGATAACCCACTTCTTTCCACTCTAGTAAACTCTCTCTTGTAACAAAGGAAATAATAAAGAAAAAACAAGCGACTCAACGACCTTGTCTGACACTCTATGCAGGGCTTGGCCCCCATCATCCCTTACCTTTTCAAAGAAAGGAGGGAGGGGGTCCATGTTTCTTTAAAGCCACATTATGTGTGACACCTAGAAGGTAGAAGAATATATTTTTTTTCCCTATCAGTTGTGTTCTCATGGAGAAATAGGAAACCTTCTTCCTTGGTTTTATTTGTAGGGAAATTTGTGTCCCTGAGAAGGAGCTGTGAGCCTTAACTATCTCCACCCTATTGCCATCTCCCTACCACACTGCTCCCCCACATGAGGTTTATCCAAAAAGGAAGAGAGAAATGTTTTAGCTACTTATGTAAATTATCAGCTGCTTGCAGGGTTATTTAACATTCATTTTAAGCAGAGTGATCAGTGGGCTGCTGGGGACTTTGCCTGCCATCAAAGTAGACTCTCCACAGATTTGCATTTGAGCAGAATTGGTCTGGATAACACATGTCCTCTGTGTCTGCTTAGGGGGTACCCTCGACGCTGGCAGGTTGGCAGGAGATTTCACCTGCTGGTTATTTGAAAACATCAAGTTGTTCATTCTGGGTGGCCCTGGAAGGGAATTCTTTAAAGATGATTGGCATAGTCTGGACCATGAATTAATGTCTCATTAACATTCAGCAGTGCAGTCCCATCTGTCAAGAAAGAAACAACAAACAAAGGTAGGCTGGGCAGGTCGGGCAACGTCAAGAGGCTCTCAGTAGGAAACTCGGCTTGATGGTGCTGTGGGCAACGGATGGATGGGCATTGCTGGGTTTGGGCAGAACAAACGAGAAGAACTTGGCAGATGTTTGACGCATTCGCCTCCCAGGTGCTGCTGTAGGCACACAGGTGACTTGCATTTCTAGCCTTATGTGTCAGCGACAAGAATCAGCATTCAGAGGAGAGAGGCAGAAAATCATAGTCTGTTTGGTGGCCAAGAGAGAAACAGAAATAGTCTTCCCATTTTTGTCCCTCATTTAGGCTGACCCACAAGCTAACACGACACATACAAAATATTGGGAAAGTTAAAAGACTATCCCAGGCAGGAGATGTCTGGCTTTTGACACCTTTCACGTTGGTGTCACAAAATGCATTGTGCCAAGGACTTTGCTCTGGTTATAAAAGGAAACGAACTAATGAACACATTGTCTGTAGGCAAGCTTTGTTTGGCTTAGCTTGGAATTGGCCACAATGCCAGCCAGAGATAAACAGGGCAAACCAACATTAAAACCCACCCTTTTTCCGAAAAGGGCAAAGTGCCCTCATTGCGTGGGGAGAGCTCAACAGATTTCTTTCTTTCCACCGGTCAATTCCGGGTCCTTCCTGATTCTCCAACACCTTGGAAGTGACATTGCTGAAGAGACCTGTTGTCTTTGTTCAACAAATAATAAGAAACAATCTTCGGATTAAGGTTCTTTGTGCCCAGAGTAGCTTAGTAGTGGATAAATTTACGCAATCACGGCAGCGTCTGGGGGAGGGACAAGGCATTGGCCTTCGAATCAGGAAGGCCTGGGTTCAAATCTTGCCCTTGACAACAACTGTGTGTGAGCCAGGGCAGATTCACCTAACTTGAGTTTCAGTGTCATACTCTATAAAGTGATGGCCTCTGGTGGCCCGTCCAGCAGAATATCTATGAGTTTACAGACTCTCTTAACATCTCCCTTGTTTCCCAGTATCTCCATGTGTAAAATAGGCCTTTGTACTTTGATTCTTCTGTAGGGTAGTGGTGTCAAACTCAGATAGAAATGAGGATCACTAAACCATACATAAGGACCCCTGTAGGTCCATATTGATTAAGAAAACCATGTATTAACATTATCTATGTTATGCTGTATTTTTATTTTTTGTTTTTGTTAAATATCTCCCAATTATATTTTAATCTGATTAGATAGCCCCTGGGAGTGTTGTGGGCCATAAATTTATCCTAGTGAATTGATGGAGTAGGGCCTCTATTACTTATCAAGATTAGGGAATGAGACCTCTACATAACCAAAGCTTAGTCTTTAATTACTATTTAAGTGGTTTTTAAAAGATATTTTGATGAAAGTTTAGGAAATATTTTATACTTTGCATCTAGTTATAAAAGAAAAGCTTTTCACACTTTTAATAAATAGCTTAGCATATCATTACTTTACTGTGCAGTGAAGCTTTCAAAAGTTATAGAGGCATTTAGTGTCCCTAAACTGAATGCCCCAGGCAGTTATATTATTCTAGGGGTGCTGCTCTAGGATATGACTCTATCACACTGTCCTGGAGGTAATAGGCAGGCACTGGAGTTTACTGAGAAGCACAAGTGAAATGGTAAGACCTGCATGTTAGAAAGATCATTTTGGCTGCTGAGTAGAAAAACTGTAGTGGGGAGAGACTTGAGGAAAAAAGTAAAATAAAAAAGAGACTTGAGGGAGGGAAAGGAAATTTAGGAAGCTAAAGAAGGGGCAGGATATTCAACAAGCATGTCCTTAGTCGATTCAGCTGAGCAAAACCCTTGCCTCTGAGCTGCCCATGGCGTTGTGCCAGCCAAGCTTCAGAGAGCACCTAGAGCTCTTTGTGGCTGTTCTGTACTCAGGAGATGAGGAAGTGATGTCAGCAGACCGAGCCCCTGATTCAATCAAGTGCTCATCATGGTTTCAATACCTTTTAAAGAAAAATGAACCTGACTTGCATGAGGACAGGGCTTAGGATATTGTATCTACCAGGATAGCTCCTTTCCCATCCCAAAGTTAGAATGACACTTCCTGAAAAACCAGAAAGTATCTGTGGAGGTGACGTCAGGGTCAGAACTCAGTAGGACTGCCATATCTACTTCACGATGGCTCTGTGAATGTACAGTATTATCCCTACACACACACACACACACACACACACACACACACACACACACTCACACGTGCACACACACTTACCCAATTGTCACACGGGGGCTGAAATGACCTAATGTCCCACTACAAGTCCAGTAGCTACACCCCAACAATCACAGGTCATCCCCACTGGTCACTCTTTGATCTGTAATGGAGTTTGTGTCTCTGCTAAATATTTCCATAAATATTTCTATAGTTTCTTGTTTTTCATACATGTGCCAGACTGCTTTTCCCAGCTAGGATGCTTGCTCTATGATGGTGACATCTTTGTCTTGTTGCTTCTTTTTAAAAATTTGTCTACAATGGTGTTGTAAAAAGGAAATTCACTATTTACAATTTAGGGTTTTTGTTGTTTAAGCTGCTTTGTGACACCATTTGGGGTTTTCTTGGCAAAGATACTAGAGTGGTTTGTCATTTCCTTCTCTAACTCATTTTACAGTGGAAACTGAAGCAAATGGGGTTAAATGACTTGCCCAGGGTCACACAGCTAGGAAGTATCTGAGGCTAGATTTGAACTCAGAAAGATGAATGTTCCTTACTCCAGGCCTGGTGCTCTAATCCACTGGACCTCCCAGCTAGTTCTTACAATTTAGGGTTCAAGTCAGTGAAAGACTTAATTTTGATACTAGTCACAAGCCAAGGTAAGGGGAAACATTAATTCGTATGTAGAGAAGGGATTCTTTATGGGGCAGAGGGCTTTCCAAATACAAGCCTTTTCCCACAGGTATGTTTAATATGTAAGAAGAGATATAGTTATTCTGGGTTCCTAACCAATCATATACTGACCTTGAGTGCAGGAGAGGGGACAGAGACTTCCTAATCTGTCGTTAGCCTTGGCTATTCAAGGCAGCTGGTGTTTGCATAGTACTCTAAGGTTGGCAAAGCACTTCATTTATTTTGGCAGGGGGGATTTTTATATTTTTTCCAATTTTGCGTAAAAACAATTCTTAACATTCATTTCTTAAAATTTTGAGTTCCAAATTATTTCCTTCCCTCTCTCCCTTTCCTCCTCCTTGAGAGGGAAAGCAATTTGATACAGACTACACACGTGTAGTCATGAAAAATATATTTCCATGTTAGCCGTGTTGTGAAAGAAAACAAAACCCAAAAATGTCAAACCAGAAAGATACAGACAAAGAAGCATGCTTCGATCTGCGTTCGGATTCCATCGATTCTTGCTCTGGAGGTGGATAGCATTTTTCACTGTAAGTCATTCAGAATTATCTCGGATTGTTATCAGCTAAGTCATTCCCCACTGACCATCACACAATATTGCTCTTCCCCTGTGTACTGTGTTCTCCTGGTTCTGCTCACTTCACTGGCAAAGCATTTTAAATAAGTTAACTCTTTTGATCTTCAGAACAGCCTTGTGGAATGGGTGCTATTATTATCACCTTTTACAGATGAGGAAAATGAGGTGAGGTCAGAGGAGGGTAAGGGACTTGTCTAGGTCACACAGCCAATAATTGTCTGAGGTAGGATTCGATGAACTCACATTTTCCTGATTCTATGTCTAGGGTTCTTTCCAATGTCCAGTGTGCTGCCTTGGGGTCATAGTTGGGGTCATTTTTTTTTTTCAGTCTTTGTACAAAGCTGGGATAAAGAAAAGCGAAATGTGAAGTTTGAAGTGTCCATCAATTTACAATGCAATGGAGGCTTATTCTAAAATGCCCTTGCATATGCCCAGAGAGGGAAACCACAGCACTCACATCTCTCTGCCCCCACAGGGGCCAGTGCAGTGCTGAGCATGCAGTAATTATTCACTGAATCATGCTTTCGGTTTTTATTGCTGTTAAAGCATTTGGTTCTGCCATTTTGTATAAAGTTTGAAAACAGATGAAAGCCCCCCAAAGTCTTCTCAGGCCTAGAGGCCTACTTGGCCTTGTCCTCTAAGACATAAATCATATTGCTTAGAGTCACACGGAGTTTTGCTCAGTCTTTCTGTTACCATCATGAGCATGGAGAGGAAGAGTTGTGCCATGTGAAGGACAATGAAAAAAAAAGGAAACGACCTGGTGACCACATAGCTTGAGGAAACCTCGGTGGCAAATGGAGATAAAGTGCAGGGAGGGCTTTGAGATGCGGCGCTGCGCTGCTGCTTGTCCCCATCTGTTAAAAGATCTTGGTTACGCCGACACAGAGACGTGCCGTTCTCACCAAGGCAAGCAACATCAGTCTTGAGATTTCCATGGCCCTTCAAGGTTTCCAAGGCACTTTCCTCCCACTGTCCCTGTGAGGCTGAATGGGTAAGAATTATTTCCCAGTTTTCAGAGTTGTACCTAGGAATTTTGGTTCCTGGGACAAATACCATCAGATCAACTTGTAATTCGTGATGCAAAAATAATAAAGCAAGTAATTAAAACAAATTCAGGATGAGGAGGAGAGCCCTTTGCTCCCCTCTTTGCTTTGAAAAACCCACATGTTGGTGCTTCTATGTCTGGTAATCATGTATATATTGCCTTGGTCAGACAGTTGAATTTGTCTGTTGATCTGTGCTAATTTCTCAGTTAGAAGCCCTTTCTGTTGGTCTTAATTTCTCTGCTAAAATTTTCTCTCTCTCTTTTTTTTTTTTTTTGCTTTTTGGAGGGGGGAAGGCAGGGCAATTGGGGTTAAGTGATTTGCCCAAGGTCACACGGCTAGTAAGTGTTAAGTGTCGGAGGGCAGATTTGAACTCAGGTCCTCCTGACTCCAGGGCCGGTGCTCTATTCACAGCACCACTTACCCGCCTCTGTCTATTTTCTTTGTTTGGATTTTCTCTGAAGTTCAAGGTGCTGATTTTTCCCCTGAACTAATGAATGTAATTAAAAAACCACATTGAAGAAGAGACCCTAAGTCTCTCTGCCATGAGGAGAGACCATAGGACACAGATTTCACAGGGAAAGATTCCTAGAACACTGAAAGACAGTTGTGTGGTGGGGAGTTGGATGAACTGAGTAGGGGAATAGTTTATCTGAAGTACAAAGCTGCTCAAGGGAAGAAGTGGATCATCTGGTAATTTCCTGCATGAACTATTCTTGCTTCTTAGACACCAAGATCAGGATACTTCTTTGTTGTTGCAGAAGTTAAAGTCATGTCAAAATGTTAATGTTTAAATTATACAGTGTTTTAAAATCTGAATTTCTTTTTTTTGTACCCTCTAAATTTGGGGACAGTTATGAGGCTCAGTGTATCCACTGTCTGTCTATCAAATGCTGAACCTGAAGTAAAAAAGACTCATCTTCCTGAGTTCAAATCTGTCAGATTTACTTACTAGCTGTGTGACCCTGGGTGAGTCACTTCACCCTATTTGCCACAGCTTCCCATCTATGAAAGGAGCTGGAGAAGGAAATGGACAACTATTCCAGTATCTTTGCAAAGAAAACCCCAAATGGGGTCATGAAGAGTCAGTCACAACTGAAAGAACTGAACAAGAAATTTTGGTGCCTTGGGGAAGAGCCGCAGTTACTCTTCCCTAATTACAACTCTGCTTATTTATACATGAAGAAACTGCCAGGGTTTCATACAAAATGCCTAGACTCCATGCTACTACTACACCATGCTATCTTTTAAATATTGATTAATTCACTAATTCTTATTATGAAGCTAGTGATTTTTTTTTTTCCCATTTAACTCTAGGCCCAATTCCTTGTCCATCTGTAATGTTGGTTTCTGGTGGCTATTTCTATGGATTGGGTATTCAACTGACCATCTGTAATGTTAATGGGATTTAAAATCTTCCCCACCCATAAATAGGCCTCACTGTAGAGCCCATTAAGGGAAGCTTGCTTAAGTGAGGCTCCCTTGTAGGAAGGCTTTCACACCTTTTGTTAACTTCTAATCTGGCAGGGAGTCAGAGAGCTGTGATGCCCTCTGGCTCTAAAATGGGCATATATACTCTGAGGTTAGGATTTTGCTTTGGAAGCTCATTCACTGGAAGATGTTCTTGTGATTTGACCAGATGAGACTCTGGGTAGCTGTTAAGGCTTCCCCTACCCACCTCCCACTTTGAAAAACCCAGATGTTGGTGTTTCTCTCTCTGGTAACTATGTATGTATTGCCTTGGTCAGACAGTTGGATCTGTCTGCTGATCTGTGCTAATTTCTCAGACAGTTAGAAGCCCTGTTTGTTGGTCTTTATTTCTCTGCTTGTATTTTCTTTATTTAGATTTTCTCTGAAGTTCAGGGTGCTGACTTTTCCCCTGAACTAATGAATGTAATTAAAAAAATATTGTTGACCCCCTGAACAGGTATCTTTCCTAGTAAAGCAGATCTAAGAACCTGTGCTAGCAGCCACCCTGGATATGCCAGTGTGGGTGCAGCTACACTATCATAGTCTGCATAGTAGGCATTTTTTCCCCACCCACTAATAGTTTTCTTTTAGTATGTGTTTTTAGAGCAATCTCTTTTGGTTTAATCATGGATTTTATTGAAGAGGTTCATTCCACATTCTGGGGCTTGAGACCATCAACACAATATCATCTGTGACCAAGTATATCTGGAAGACATCATCATACCTACAGGCTCACCAAGACCTTCTTCTCCATGACAACAGTGACCAGTGAGAACACATCTCTGCCTCTTCTGACTGTAAAACTCAGAGGCTTCTAAATAGTCACTTTGTAAGCTTGTATGAAATGCCTTTCAAACTCATAGCTATGGCACTTGGCTCACGTGAAAAATTGAGTTTTTGAGCTCTTTTGAGCTATGGGGTAGAGCAAGTGTTCATATTCCCTCTTTTTAGAGGAGAAAGGTGAGTGACTTGTCCTTTACATAATGCTAGTGAACAATGGAGTCAGGATTAGAAACCAAATCTGCAGATTCCAAGTCCAAGTGTCTTCATCAAAAAAAGATTGCAGCTAGGCTAATAAAAAGTGTTCTGAGAGATTGTAATCAAAGCTGATATTACTCTTAGCTCTTTTATTCAAGGAATTCACATAACTTTGAATAGATTAGTTTAAGTCATCATCCCCTCCCCCCCCCCCCCCCCCCCCCCCCACTCGTGGGGGATGGGAGGTGGGAGATGGTAGCATATATTACTGGTTCATTTTCCCCACCCCCAAACTGTGAAACATAAAGTAACACAAATGAGTCCTGGCAGAAATCTTTGCTTGTCCTGGGAAAGTGGGCATCAGAGCAGTGCAGGTTTACCAAACGGGTAAAGGAAGGTCGATGAGGCTAAGTGGCTTTTTCTAGGTGAGGAGTCTTTCTTTGAGCAGGAGAATACAGATTAGACAGCTATTCATAAGAAGAGGCCATGAAGCCGTCTGGTAATAAGTCTCTTCATACAGAACAATGCTACTGATTTTTGGATTATTCTTAGAGAAATATGATTATTTATGAAGACTAATTGCATTTGTGTGAGTCTTTATGTTGATTGAAGGTGGATTTAGCAATGAGATCTGGAGAGTTCTCTGAAGCATGCTGTTTTTGTTTTTTTTTCAGTATAGTTCACAGAGCTATCTTCTTTCTTCCTTTTTCTTTCTTTTCCTTCCCTCCTTCCTTCCTTCCTCCCTCCCTCTCTCTTTCCCTCCCTTCCTCCCTCTTCCTTCCTTCCTCCCTCCCTCTCTCTTTCCCTCCCTTCCTCCCTCTTCCTTCCTTCCTCCCTCCCTCTCTCTTTCCCTCCCTTCCTCCCTTTCTCCCTTCCTCCCTTCCTCCTTTCCTCCCTCCCTCCCTCCCTCCCTTCCTCCCTTCCTTCCTTCCTTCCTTCCTTCCTTCCTTCCTTCCTTCCTTCCTTCCTTCCTTCCCAGTTTGCATTTCAAGTATCCCTGAACATGTAGAACATGATTATTGCTAATTATCATTTGGAAAATTGTTTTGGTCTGATTAGGAATTTTTAGTGTGTATTGAAATCTGGAGGGCTTTCATTATGTGGGCTGTCTCCTATTCTGTCTTGGTTTTATTATTAATGTATGGAAATTTAGCTTCATTTGCTACACCTTCTGATGTCAGGAGCATAATCAGTATAATTGACTTTGATTATGTTTCTCTTGTTTGTAGCTCATATTCTCTGATGTCATTAACAAGTTGGATACTGAGGGGCTAATCTGCATTTCAGACCTGCTTCTTGAGCATAGTATTACTATTGATTTAGATTATTTTAATTCGCCATTAGCCTTGGGCAGGCCCTTAAGCAACACCAACTTACTGAAAGAACTCGTATCTCATTCAGTAAATAAAGCTCTCTGTTTCTTTAAAACCACCATCTGATACACACTGATGTTTTGATTATGTCTGTGAATAGTCCATAGTTTCTTTATTTTGTAGCATATAATTCAGGCTAGGGTCCCTTGGACTTGTCTTTCATTTGTCTCAATGGCTGGTTACATGGTAGCCCAAGGAATAAGATTGTGACCCTTGTGCAATTTCATAAGATTGAGCCAGGAAATTTATGAGCTACAGCAGGGTCCCCTTGTACACTGTAATCAGAACTCTGGCACACGGGAAGCTGTGTCTAATTGTTTTCTCCACAGCTTACATGCCTGGAGAAGATGAGTGTGAGGCAGACTTGGGGACTTGGTTTTGGAGCCTATCCCTATACCCGAATGAAAGAGCCCTAAATTAGAATGTCTGTATGGGCGCCGTCGCTGGCAGGCCCTGTTAACTCTCTGGCTGGCTTTATCTTCTGTTTGTTTTCCTGTTGATGGGACCATTAAAAATTTTGTACAGGTTACACCTTTGTATATCTATGTTTGAAAACTTAAAATTTTTTTTTAATTAATGTGCATTTATTTTCTCTCTCTTCTATTTTTTCCCCAACTAAGGAATAAATGCAAAAAATAAAACTCTTGTAACAAATATGCGGTCAAGCAAGACAAAATTCCACGTCAGCCATGTCCAAAAATGTGTGTTTCCTTCTACATCTTGAGTCAGGATCAATGGTGGACTTTGCTAGTCCTCTGGCTAGGTTTATCTTCTATGTATTTTCCTATTGCTGGCCATTGAATAATTTGCAAGTGTTATACCTCTACCAGTGTGTCTTTTATATATATGCATATATATGTATGTATATATATACATAAAAGTACTTAAAATGGACAAACGTTTACTCTCTCTCCCTCCTAATACCATAGACAGGGCTCTGTATTTGATCCTGGAGGTGACAGGGAGCTGCTGGAGTTAGTTGAGTGGGGTGTGGGTGACGCGGTTGGACTTAGGCTTTAGGAAAATGACTTTGACAGCTGAATGAAAGACTGGAGTGAGGAAACTTGGGGTAGGCTGCTCACCAGTAGCTGTTGTAATGGTCCAGATGGGAGGTGATAAGGGGCCACGTCTGAATGGCGGCAGAGTCAGAGGTGAGAATATACAAGAGATATTGCAAAGTGAAATCCACAGCCTAGATGGGCTGGGGTGGGGGTGAGAAGCAGTGAGCAATCAAAGGTGGCACCCAGGCTTTGAGCCGTGCATACTGTGAAGATGGTCATGCCCCCAGTAGTGATGGGGGAGTTCGGAAGGGGGGGGGTTAGACAGAAATGTGATTGATGGGGGTGACACCTGGACCCCTAAAAGCCCCTGAAACTTCCCCACACAACCCAGCCCTTGAACCCAGATCTCTGCCATTTGGCTGAGGCATTGTGCATCCCAGTAATACTTTCAACTGTCTTTTCATTAAGGCCCCACTCCCAGTCTTTCATTCTCTGTCACCCCTGACCCAGCCCCAACCTTCAAATGTCATAGTATAGAGGGACATATGTGGTAAATGGGCATCAACTAGATGAATATTCAGCAAAGGAGACTGGGAAGAAATAGGAGAAAATGGCTGTCCTACAAACCCATAGAGAAGAGAGTATAAAAGCCGAGACTGATCAACAGTGCCAAAAGCTTCAGAGAGGTCGAGAAGAATGAGGACTGTTGAGAGAAAGACATTAGATCTGGCAATCAGGAGATAATTGACATTTTAGAGAGAGAGGTTTTGGTGGAATGAGGAAGTCAGAAGTAGGATTGCAGCGGGTTAAAAAAAGCAAGAGGAGAGGAAGTGGAGGTGTCTATCATAGATGCTCTTTTCAAGGAGTCTGACCCCAAAGGGCAGAAGAGATGGAGGATAATAGCTGAGATGTTAAGACCAAATGAGGGCTTTTTGAGGCTGGGAACAACACGGACATGTTTGTGGATACTAGGAAAGGAGCCAGTATACAGTGAGAGAGTGAAGATACATAAGAGGATACAGGTGACAAAGAGGGCAATCTGTTGGGAGAAATCGGATGGAATGGGGTGGCTTGTGCATGTAGACTGTGTTTTCCTTGATAAGGAGTAAGGCAAACTCTTTGTGTGACACAGAGGTGAAGGAGCAGAGAGTAGGAAAAGAAAGAGGGAGGTCAGGGTGAATGGCCTCAGTTTTTTTTCTATAAAATTTGAAGATTCTCATCTGAGAGGATGAAGGGAAGAAGATGAGGGGAAGTTTGAGGAGAGACGAAAAGACTTTGAAGAGCCACTGTGGAATGTGGGATAGTGAGTTAATAAGAGCGCTGTAGAAGGATTGCCCAGCAGCAATGAGCAATGTTGCTGTATAACATCAGGTTTTTTTGTGTACTTAGTCAGGAAGGGTTGGATGGTTTTTTTCTACCTTCATTGAATGTGTAGTAGCACAGGCAGTGGATGGTGGGAGTGATCCAAAGCTGAGGCTTGTAAGGTACAATTGGCAATATGACATAGGAACCAGGGACTCAAGAAGACAGTGTGGAATTGCACTGATTCATCAAGGGGACAAATGGGAAAAAGAAGAGAGAATGACTAGTATAGATGTGATGACCTGGGAGAAAACTGAGAAGTTGAGGGATTGGAAGTTAAAGTATATATAAAGAGTAGGATTTGGAAAGGGAAGGCAGAGGGAGAGGTGAAAAACCAGAAGATTATAGTCAGATGAGGGGATTTCAGAGAACATGATGTTGGTGCATTCTGGCAAGCTCAAGGGTATGATCATCTTTGTGTATGGCTTAAGTGGGGTGGAGTTGGTCATGGGAAGTGGTTGGGGAACTGAGTGGTTTGAAGGAGTGTCAATATGTATGTTAACTTCCATAGTATGAGGAAAGGAGTAGGGGAAGAGAGAAAGAGAAGGAGAGAAAGAGAGAGAGAGAGAGAGAGAGAGAGAGAGAGAGAGAGAGAGAGAGAGAGAGAGAGAAATTGTGAGCCAGATACTGAATGAAAGTGTCTTGGACCTCTGAAGACAAAAACTATGGGAATTTTGATTGGGTGGAAGATGTGGATTGTATGGACTTCAAAGGAAGTGGTAGAAAGACGAATTGGAAGTGGCAATGGGGAGCAAGGTGTATATCAACTCCCTCTCCTCAATCAATGAGCTGAAGAGAATGAGTGAAAATTAATGGGTTATCATATAAATGCATGGATATAAGTCTGTTTTTTAAAAATTTTTATTGATACCTTTCATTCTTATATCAGTTCATTTCCTGACATGTACCACATCAGTCCTGTATGCCTGCCTCAACCTCCCATGTAATACAGAAAAACAGTAAAGACAAAACCAACCCACATTGTAACTGAGCCTGAAAGAACATGTTGAATTTGGCAGCTGGAGTGCCCTACCTCTCTACTGAGGGAAACATGGTATGTTTCCTTGTAAGTCTTTTAGAACTAGGATTGGTCAATGCAACTGCCTTTTAGTGTTGTTTCCATTTGCATTATTGTGGTCACTGTATATAGTGTTCTCTTGGTCCCTTTTTATTCAGTTCTGCTTTGTATCAGTTGTGTGGCCCTGGGCAAGTCACTTAACCCCAATTGCCTTGTCAAAAAAAAAATCCAATTGGGAAGTATTTAAGAAAATGAATAAAAATATAACAGAACATTTATTACTGTTGTTCAGTTGTGAGCCCAACTCTTTGTGACCCTATTTGGTATTTTTATGGCAAATATACTGAAATGATTTGCTATTTTTTTCTCTAGTTCATTTTACAGATGAGGAAACTGAAGTAAACTGGGCTAAGTGACTTGCCCAGGTCACACAGCTAGTAAGAGTCTGAGGCTGGCTTTGAACTCAGGTCTTCCTGACTCTAGACTCAGAGCTCTATCTATTGTACCACCTAGCTGCTCAATAGAACATAATGGTAATATGTGGTTTTCTAAGTCAACATATAGGGATCTTTATGTACAATTTAGTGGCTCCTGTTTCTATCTGAGTTTGACAGAACTGCTCTGTATCTCAAGAGGCAGGATAACAACTGTTCTGAGAGTGGGAATATTGTTGAAATTTTCTTTATAGGAGATGAGTTATCCCTTCAATAACTCCTTTCAGCTTCCTATAATCAGAAAGGAATGTCAAATCACCAGAATGTTAAGTGAGTTAAAAAAAAAAGTAAGCAAGGTCTTTGAGCAATGGCTGTCTTTGCTTTTGTGTTTCTATCTGAAGCACTTGTTACAGTGCTTTATTTGTAGTATGCACTTAAAAATGCTTTTTCATTCATTAGTTCATTTATTTATTCATTCATTTAGGGCTATGGGACAGCAAGGAGATTAGAACATAATCTAGGTCCTGATTAGTGTAAATAATGAACTCCCTGAAATGGTTGCATGTATTTGGATTTACACTATTTGAAATTATAATTATGTAAAATACAGTAATTGGTTCCAGCCCAACGGAAATATGCACTGTGAACCTGAATGAAGAAACTGCTTCTGGGGATTCATTATTCACATCAGTCAAGACTGACTGGACACATGCAATTGCAAGTATAGATTCCATATAGTTCATGGCAAATCAAGCAAGTGTGTCCTGCACAACCTTTGAAAAACTCTCCACCAGATAATCTCTGAGTCCTTTTTGCTCTGAAAGCTAGTGTTCTATAAGTCTCAGGTTAAACTTGGGGTTTTAGAATGGCGCCTAGGGTTGGTACAGGCAAAACTCTGAATTAGGCAGGATTTATTTTTGTTCCATTCAAATTCCTTGCCAATAGTTTTTTTTCCCCCTTTTGACAGTCTCTTGACTTGAGGTTAGGAATTAATGTCCCATGGAACCATGTTGTCTTTCCTTCTCCCTCCTTTTTTTCTTTAATCAAAGGGTAAAAAAGATTACTCTCTCTCTTAAATTTTATAGTTTTAGAAATAGTTATTATCCAATTCAATTCAGTCCAACATGTATCTACCCCAACTTAGGAAGTGCTAAGTATTGTGCTAGCTTTTGATAATACAAAGACAAAAATGAGAAGAAAAAACAAAAACAACAGCCAACAACTCAGTGTTTGGTCTCAAGTAGTTAACAGTATTTTGTCAATCAAAAAGTGATACAAGATAATACAAAGAGGACAGAACACTAATGACAGTAATGGAATCAAGAAAGACTAATGTAGGAGGTGGCACCTTGGAAGGGAGTTAAAGATTGGAAGAGGCAGAAGTGAGAAAGGAATGTACAGGCAATGGAGTATAACCTGTGCAGTCACATAGGTAGGAGAAAGAATGCTCAATGAAGATAACAGCCAGTGACTGATATGACTGGGAATTATAGTGTAGGAAAGAAGTGAAGTGATAGGAAATGATTCTGGAAAGCTAGGTTGGAATCAGATTGCAGAGAAGTTTTATTAAAGCCTAACTGAAGAGTCTGTGATCCATCCTGGAGGTAGTATTTTGATTTTTGCGCAGGGCAGCGGCGCGGCAGTAAGATCTGTGCTTTATGAGATAATTCTGGTAAACCTGACCTGTGAAATAGAGAATAATATGTGTCATAATGGATCTATAATAATCTCTATAAATATTGACTAATATCAAATTTAAGTTGTGAATAGGACTGAAGGATGAGCTAGAGCTGTGGTTCTCAACCTTCTTAATGCTACAACCCTTTAATACTGGTATGTAGGCATATCTGCATGTGGGCAGACCCACCTGGAGTCTGAAGGAGCGGTGTCTCAGTTCCTAGGACCATTGGAAATATGTGTTTTCCAATGGTCTTAGGCAACCCCTGTGACCCCTGTGAAAAGGTTGTTCGACCCCCAAAGGGGTCGCGACCCACAGGTTGAGAACCGCTGAGCTAGAGGATTTTTTTTTTTTAAGGCTCTCCAGATCTGATGCCAATTTATATTTAACTTGTCAACTGTGATCCAAAGACTCCTCTCTGAATCTTGCCTAGTTACTCTTCATTTGATGTTTGCATAACTCCTTTTCTCCTCTTAAATGTTTCTCCACTTGCACAATTGACTCCCTCTACCCCCTCCTCAGTTTTTCCCCATTCCCTCCCCTCCCCTCCTTTGCCCTCCCCTTCCCTCCCCCTTGCCTTCCTTCCTCTCCCTTCCCCTTTTCTTTCTTTCTTTCTTTCTTTCTTTCTTTCTTTCTTTCTTTCTTTCTTTCTTTCTTTCTTTCTTTCTTTCTTTCTTCCTTCCTTCCTTCCTTCCTTCCTTCCTTCCTTCCTTTCTTTCTTTCTTTCTTTCTTTCTTTCTTTCTTTCTTTCTTTCTTTCTTTCTCTTCTTCTCCTTCTCCTTCTCCTTCTCCTCCTCCTCCTCTTCCTCTTCCTCCTCCTCCTCCTCCTTTTTCTTCTTCATTTTTCTAGCTTGTCAAGGTCATTATAGTGTATTGGAATCATATCCTTTAGGGAACTAGTCACCTTGCCTATTTGGGTAGTATTCTCAGATACAGTAAACTTTCTTTCAGATCCATCATGCAGAGGCACAAAAATAAATGCTGAATAGACCTTTGTTTAGTACCATTCACAAATTCATTGACATTGAGCCATTCAATCTACTTCTAGAATGCAATACAGAATTGTACAGTCAGTTGTACAACCACTCAGCAGTTTTATGGTTGAACTATTTTTCTAGTTAGGTACTCATCTTTGTTTTTTTTTCCTGTAAGATGGAACCAAAAACCAATTTGAAGTCAAGATATATTACATCTATTGCTGCTCTTCAATCTGCAGGAACCATTATCCTGTCATACAAGTAGATTAATGTATTGAAAATGTCATCTGACTATGTTTTCTCATGAGATTTGCTGATCAGACTGCTTTTGGCTGGTCCAGAAACTAGTTATTGTTCTGGTTGTTTTTCAGCATTCAGTTTTCCAGTTTCAATAAAAGAGGACTTGAGTTTGGCAGCACAAATGCAAAAAGAACAATGCTAAAATAGAAAGGTACTGTGGTGAAGCACATAGAGAGCTGCATTTTGAGCCTGGAAGACTTGAGTTCAAGTCCTAACTTTGACCCAGATACCATCTATGAGACCAGAGGCAAGTTACTTCATTTTTCAGTGCCCCCAGGCAAATTTCTAAGACTGAATGTAGTAGAGAAGGGCCAATCAACATTGATGGAACGACTTTTTATATTAGAAATCCCCCCCACACAAATGAAATAATAGTCTGAACCTCAAAGAAAAACCCTGAAATGTTATTGGGGAGTGCCTAAGGACTTTATTTTGGAGGCAGTTTGTTCCTTTTCTCCTGATGGACCAGGCATTCTCATTTCATTTGCCTCTTCTCTTTGCCTGGCGCCCACTCTCTTTAGCTCTCTGCAGCTTGCTTCCTTGAGCCGCTACTGAAACCATCTTCCCAATCCCCTCCCCTGGATAATTCCCACTGTATCATTTATGTGCTTTTGTCCCCCACTTGGCAAGCATAGTTTAAGGAAGATGGCTGTATAGCGCTGTTGATTGGTCCTACATAAAATTTATGACCTCTAACCTTAACTGAGCTCTCAGCCCTGGCTAGCAAACCTTTTATTTATCTTTATTTGCCTCCCTATAATTTTTCTCCACAGCTACCATTCCAAACCTTAACCATTCCCCTCAAGTTTTCACTGCTTCCCTTTTCCCTTCTTTCTCAGGAGATGATACCGTCTCCCATGTTATTTATATGTGGTCCATCTAAGAGGAAGGAATTCCTTTAACTTGTCTCCTTTTCCACTTCAAAAGTTCTCTGTATCTTTGCACATTCTTTGTTCCTCTTTTGTCTCACAGGAATAACTGTCTTTCCTCCTTTCCAAGTCTAATCCTTATATTTGTTTTTGTTTTTTAGCTTTTTTTGGAGTTTTTAAAGCTTTTTTTTGGAGTATTTGTGTTCTTAATCTGGTTCTCTCTTGTCTCCTTCTGGATTTTATTCCATCAATTAGCCTCGATCTATTGTATCTTTAATCTGCCCAGTCCACTTGCCCTGTGTCTAACCTGGATTATCCAATATCCAACACACATTTCTCCAACATAGACGATAAGTAAAGCTGATTAGGTTATCATCATCTAGTGTCTCTTCACTCTAATCTATACTGCCCATTGCTGCCAGATTAATCTTCCTAAATCCACAGTTCTTATTATGTTATTGCTCTGCTCCTAAACCTTCAATCTTTCCCATTGTCTACTTATAAAATCCAAACTCTTTCGTCTCTTCCTGGTTAGAAATGATCTTTTCCTCCTGACTCTCAGAGTGCTTTGTATCTCTCCTATGCAGATATTATAGTTTATATTATTTTTATTTATACTTTATGTCCCCTATTAAACTCTACACCCCTTGAGGCTGGTTTCTACTTTTGCTTTGGTAGTCCCTCTTAAATATGTTCATTGAATTGAATGAAACTTATTTTCTGAGGGAGGCATGGTGGTCATTTAAAATAAAAATATTCATCTTCAGTGTAACAATGTCATATTATGAAAATCATGTACCTCAAAGTATAATAGCTGAGTTTTAAGTTACTTTGTGCACAAGGGTTAAAACTGGGAGGCCTGTGTATTTATTTTTAATCATGGAAGAGAATATAAACTGATACTTCATTTCTTCAATTATTTACTTCTGTCCTCTCAAGTTTCTGTTATAGGAGCAGTGGTGATTTAATCGTCAGCATAGATTGTTAAAAGCATCCTAGTAGACTTGACAGTATATTGACTCTTCAGAGATGATGGTGAGATCTGTGAAAAAATTAGGGAAATCTGTGATGGAAACTGTCATGTCAGCCCTAGTAGCAGAAATTGTCTCACATGGTTCCAAACTACTACTACTACTACTACTACTACTACTACTACTACTACTACTACTACCACCATATTTCAAGAGCACTGCTGTCAGGTTTATAAAACACCTTCCTCACATCAACCTGATGGGTTATAGATTGTGATACACTGGAGTACTAGATTTGGAATTAGAGAACCTAGATTCAAATCCCAGCTCTGCTATAGGCTACCTTGTGACCTTGTGAAAATTACTTAATCTTTCTGGGCCTGTTTTCTAGCCAGTAAAATGAAAAGGTTGGACCAGATGATTCCTTCCAGCTCTAGAACTAGAGCCCCAAGTATTATTGCCCCCATTTTTCAGATGAGGAAATTGAACTCCTGGACTCATTTTTTTCTGAAACTTGAAGACACGAAATAATTATAACCTGCTCCTTAAGATTAGCTGTGACTGGACTGAAAAAAAAAAAACAACCCCCCCCCCCAAAAAAAAAACCCCAAAATGTGTCTGCTCAAACATAGACACGCTAAGTACTCCAAAAAGTAACACAAATAGTAATGCTGTTCACTCTTCTGGTTACCTTCAATTCAATTCCACATACCTACCTACTATGTGTGAGGCACTGTCCAAGGTGCTGGAGGCAAAAGATCAAAATAAAACATTCCCAATCTTCAAGAAACTTAGATGGATGTGACATTTATGTGGGTAAGTAAAATACAGAAGAGGAAACAAAAAGAAATTTTATATATATATATATATATATATATATATATATATACATATACATATATACATGTATATGTATATATGTATACACACACATGCACACACACACACACACACACACACACACACACACGCACATATATATGGTGTGTATGTTGGAGTGATGGGAGTGGGCCAAGAATCAAAGAAAACTGCATGAGGTAGTTGGTACTACAGGTGAGCCTTGAAGGAATATAGGGGATCTGGACATCACTGCAGCCTATGCGAGGACATGTAGGTGCAATGTTATATAAAGGCAACAGCAAGTTGACTAGTTTAGCTAGTACTTAGAGTGTATAAAGGTGAGTAATGTGTAATTAGCCTGGCAAGGTGGGTCAGAGACAAATTGTGGAGGTCATGAAGACCTTTAAATGGCGAATTGAGGAATTTGTATTTTATCCTCAAGGCATTGGGGACCTATCAAAGCTTCTTAAACAAAGGAGTGCTATGGCTAGGCCAACATATTTTAGCAAGAATTATTTTGCCTCTCTTACTCAATGCAACCCTGATGTGGGTAGAAACACCCAAGCTCTCAAAGGACTCTCTTTTCACCTCTGCTGTTCTGCTCTGGACCCAGATCCCTATCTCGCCTCACTTTTGCTAACGGAATCTATATTTAATTCTTCATCACTGTCACCATCTTAATGTTACCCTTTAATTATTTACATTAAATGCTCTAAAATGACAATAGAAATAGTAGTAATGGAGTAAGACTTACTTAACTTTTCTGTTATGAGCAGAGTAATTGACATGACTGATAGAGAGGGCCCGAAGAGCTGGTCTTGCCTTCTTGTTTTGAGCTGTATGGCTTATGCTCTTAGACAATTGGGGTGTGTATTCAGCAGCGACTTTATCTGGTGTTGGGCTTAGGAAGAGGACATCTTTCCCTGATGATTTCCAGATTGGTTCCCCCATTTTATGAACAGGTGTGGCAGGGGATATAGGGATGAGAATTATAACTGCAGTAGAAATGTAGCTCAGTGGTTAGCGTAAAGGATTTAGCACAGGGAGGATCTGAGTTAGAGCCATAACTCAAGACTATCTGTGTGACTAAGGGCAAGTCATTCAATCTCTCAGTGCCCTCATCTCTAAAATGAAGGGATAGCAAGAACACCTTTGTCAAATTAGCTTATATATGTGAAGCACCTTGCAGACTCCAAAGCTTGCAAACCTTAAAATCCTCTATAAAATGTCAACTGTTATTATTAACTATACCCTATCCTGCAAAGAGTACTGGTGTCCAAGGTACCAGCTAGGTGGTCCAATGGTTAGACTGTAGGGCTTAGAGTTAGGAAGACCTGCTTTTGAATCTTGCCCCAAACACTTACTAGCTTTGTGGTCTTGGATAAGTAACTTAACTACTATTTGCCTCAGTTTCCTCATCTGTAAAATGGGTTTAATAATAGGACCTATCTCCCCGGGTTGTTGTCAGGATAAAATAAGATATTGTTTGTAAAGTGCTTTGCAAATAATAGAGCACTATATAAATTCAAGCTACTACTCTGTCCTAGCTTTCTTTTCACTTTCTTTGTGCTTCAGCCTACTGATCAGGGATACATTCATTCTTTGTTTTTCATATCTTGAATGCTTCCTTAGTTAAATAAACCCTTATTGAGTTCCTAGTACATGCAAGATACTATGCTAGGTCCTGGAGATATAAAAACAAAAATGAAAAAGTCTCTGCCCTCAGGTAGCTCACATTTTAGAGGGGATGTGTATGTATGTATATGTATATAGGTATACATGCACAGAGATGAATAAAAACAATGTGTATGCAAAATAAGTCAAAATCATTTAGAGGAGAAGAGAACATTAACAACTACGACTGAGGGGGGGGATCATGAAAGGCTTCCTGCAGAAGAGCTGGCCCCTGAGCTGTCCTTGGAAATCTATGAGGCAGAATAAGGAGATAGGACACCCCAGACACAGTAAATCACCTTGGAAAGGTTATGGAGTCAAGAGATGGAATGTTGAGTTTGGAAAACCAGTTAAACTGGAATGAAGAATCTGTGAAGGGAAATAATACGAAATAAGATTGCAAAGGTAAGTGGGTACTCACATTGTGGGGGGCTTTAAAAACCAGGCTAAGGAGTTGGCATCTTATCCTAGAGGTGACAAAAATGGCAGTTATATCAGGGCATCCCAGAGCATCATTAGGACTTTGGTCAACTATGTTTACTTTAAGAAAAAAAAGGAAATATGAATTGAGATTTAACAATAAGGCCTCAGCTTAAGCTTGAAATGCAGTTGGACATGTGGACACACATGCATGCACACATGTATATGTGCATGTACAAACAGTGGTTGTCCTCTACCATCCATGTCACAGCAGAATGGGATGCATGTAGTGTCATACTGAGTTTTATTTATGGCACCACGAGTATGCCTACTGTGCTTGTTGGCAGGTAAGAACTCTCACAGATCTGCTGGAGGACATGTTAAAATGGCATTAATTACAATTCCCAAGTTTCTTGCAACCAGGAATGGGCAAATTCAGTCGGTGCTATAGGGTTATAGAAAGTCTTGAAGTATTTTTCAAACATTTTGGGTTTGGCTAAATCCCATGTGTATTTTTCCAAAATTTTACCCCTTAATTATTAATATTAAATCCCTGTGTATGGATCAGAGTAGAAATTTAATAAATACATGTCTTATTCATTTACACTTAATTCATCCAAAAGCTGTGTTGTAAGTGTGATTAGATGTCCTAAGGAGTCTTTGGAGATGATCTCTACGCCTTTATGTTGGTAAGACACAACACTAGTTTTCCTCAAGAAAAGAAACTTGAATCTTATGACGGTCAGGATAAGAATCCGACCCCAAACCCATGACGTGTTAGATGGGTTTGACCGTGGCAGAGTGAGTTCTTTTTTCCATAATTGCAGTTGACTTTGAGGCAGTGTTTTGGTCAAAATCCCAAATGGATCCTTGAGAAAGCACATGTCCTTTCAGAAAATATTAAATCTATTGCTCTAGGTCTTGATTCCAGATGCCAGGACCTTGGAGAAAAATTTCCAGCCCCAATTATGGCTCCTAAGCACAGTGCCTAGTTTGTTGCTTCTCATCTATATTCTACAGACATCAGAGAGGGAATGACATTTCCCAAATGTTTCTTACTGCTCATTGGTCAAAGAGCTGTTGTGTCTCTCATGCTCTCTAGAGCCCTGAGTACTCTATTCATATCGGTAACCATCATATTTCTCAGACAATGGTGAGTAAATGGCTCAGGGACACTGGGCACTGTGCTCTCCCTGCCTAAGTTAGTTTTGAGCTCATGTTGGGGAAAAGTACCTCATTTGTGAAATATTTAGAAAAGTTACATGGAATGAATATCAGACTGGTTTTTTGGAAAGTTTCCAAAAAGTTCTTATTAAATGAGTGAATAGACCTTGGATATCAAACACTTTCTTCTTTCTTTTTTATTATTGAGCAATATTCTTTCATAGTCTATAAGGACCACTGAGACTAAAGACCTCTATTATTATAGTATTTTTTAGAATACTCTCATAGTTGATATGATTAAAAAATGATGGAAAAATATAGAGATAGTATTTCACATTTATAGGGCTTCACTCCTACAAATTGCTTCCACATACTAATATCTTAGCCTCACAAAATAACTAGAAGCTAGACAGGGAAGATATCACCAATTTTTTGGGGGGAGAGGGGGTGGAGTCTAGGCCTATTATTTAATTGGTGTAAACCTAGGATTTAATTCCTACATGAGGAAACTCCCTCTACCAATCCTTATAAGTAAGCATCCTGCAATTTAGGGTCTTAGAGAATTGCCTGGGGGTACTGAGAAGTGAAGGGACTTATCCAGGGTCTCACAGCTGGTATATGTCAGAGACAAGAACTGAATACAGAGATTTACCTGACTCCAGGTTTAGCTCTGCCTCTTCCCATTTTAGAAATGAGAAAACTCAGGCTTAGAGAACTTAAGTGACTTCCCCAAGGTGACCCAGTTAGCAAGTGGAAAAACTCTGGCTAGGTCTAGGTATTCTGTTTACACCATACCGCTTGTATTCAGAAATTCAGAAAATCAGAGGTTTGATCACATGCTTCCCAGAACAGAGTTAAATGGGTAGCAAAAATATGTAGAAGAAATGGAAACATTCCTTGAGACAATGTTGAAATACGAACATTTCTCTCTCCTTCCCTTAGTCCAGAGTACAAAAGTACACATCTTTGACCTCAGTGAGATGGTATTCTGCTCCCTAGGATGGTCCATCCAATTTCACGTGGTAGGCATTATAGCTAAAGGAACAATATTCCACAGCAAGGAAAAGGATGTACATGCATTAAATAGTACGGTATTTTAGGACTTCTAATGATAATTTATGAAGTTGTTTACCTTACAACACCCACTGTTGAACTATGAAATAGATGGATAAAGGTGAAACTGATGTCAGGGGGCAGAGACATTTTTCATGATTACTGTTGATTAGAAAAGACAAATTTTATAAAACTGTCTTGCTTATCTTGAGTCCTACATTTCACATAGCTATAATTGCCTCCTGAATCCTCATCACATCTGCAAAGTTTGCCATGGTTTTTTGTTTTTCCCAGAAAAGGTCAGCTATTCCCAGGCATAGCACGTTGTAGGGAGCAGCTCAAAGGGGAGCATCAGAAGATAATGTCACAGCCTAGAGGAAGGCTCCTATTTTCTGACAGCTCCAATTTCTTCTGCCATCTGTGTCTTGATGCTTCACCAAAATGAGGGCATATCAGCAATTTTGTTTGACCAGCTAAAGCCAACCCAGCTCAAAGAACATTTCACGTGATGGCATATTTGACACAAATGTGTATAACTTTGAGGGTTCATTCAAACATGGAGCTGATTTTTTTTTTTTTTTTGCCCTCTGTGGGGGTTAGTTTCAAAAACTGCATGTGTGCACATATACTTACTTCCTCGTACCCCAATCCAGATCCAGATTTGGCTCTTGGCATCCACATTTTATTAAACCTATAAATTGTGGTTTAATAGTTTGGTCAAGTTTAATGCCAAGTATTTAATTTCAGACTCCAGTCTTTAAATCTGTTATCTGTACATCTTGATTTGGTTAATTATTAATAGGTTAAAAGGAGCCAATTTTAAAACGTTCCTTTTTGTCTGTGAGAAATGGCCGCTTTCCATCTTAAGAAAGTGGAATACAGAAATAGAAGTTTAAAAGGCCAGTGTTAGCCCAGATAATGAGAATGATAAGCAGCAAAACCACCCCACGTTTATGTAGCACTTTATCATTGCACAGTGTTCCAGATGTTTTATATGTGATTTGGTCTTTACAACATCCAGTGACATAGATATTGCCAGCATTATTATTTCAGTTTCAGAGATGAGAAAATGGAGGGTGAGAATGTTAGGTGCTATGATTTATAATAATAACTTACATTTATATAGCAGTTTAAGCTTTACAATTTATTTCCACTCAATTAAATATTTATTAAACATCTTTATGTACCAAGCATTTTTCTAAGCTCTGGGAATCAGAGACAAATAAAGTACCTGACCTCAAACAATTTTACTTTCTTTCTTTCTCTTAAATTTAGTTTCTGCAAGATGGATTTTAGGGTAGGGACCAAAGAGAGCCACAGAAACATCTAGGAATATTTGAGAAAGGAGGAAGCAGTAAACATTTGCCTCATGGCCAGCTTGTGACCTAGATAGCACGAGCATTATTTCTAGGCATTATTAGGGATGGAGGGTGGCACAGTAGATAGGGTGCTGAGCCTAGAATCAGGACAACTCATCTTCCTGAGTTCAAATCTGGACTCTTCCTAGCTGTGTGACCCTGGGCAAATCACTTCCCCTTGTTTGCCTCAGTTTTCTCGTCTGTAAAATAAGCTAGAGAAGGAACTGGCAAACCACTCCAATATCTTTGCCAAGAAAACCACAAATGGGGTCATGAAGAGTCGGACATGACTGAAAAATGACTAAAAACAATAGATAAAGAAACAAACTCAGAGGTAACAAGGTACAACAGAAAAAGGACTAGATTTTTGAGTCAGAGAATTGGGGCTCATCCAGATGGATCCATTGAACTCTGTGTTTATATCCCTAGTGGTCGGTATATAAGACTAGCTTAATAAATGCTTATTGAATGATTAATTATGTGACTGGGCTTCATTTTTCTCATCTGTTTAATGAGAGGTTTAAACTTAATGACTTCTGAATTCCCTTCTAGCTGTAAATCCCACAATCCTATGACTGAACCGCAAGCACACAGCTGGTGTCGGAGACAGGGCTCAAACTCTGACAAGGGCAGAATAGAGCGGGACCATCACACCCTTATTTCTGGAAGCTGAGACTTGGTGAAGTCCAGAATTGCAGTTACCTTTTTTTTTTTTTTTGACTGCCACATCATACTGCTGACTCAGATTTGACTTGCTATTCTCTAAAACTCCCAGATCTTTTTCAAACAAACTGTTATCCAATCATGCCTCACCTATTCTATACTTGTGATGCTGATTTTTTAACCCCAAGTGGCAGACTTTACATTTTTCTCATTTGGGCAACTATATTTACACAGAACAGTGTTTTGCTTTTATGTTGTGTGCCTGTTGGCTATCGTATGTTGCTAAGCAGCTGGAGGAAAAGTTGAGCTCCTAAGGGTTGCTGTCTCTGAGCTCCCTGTGATTTTTACCTGCATGTGCCCAATGAGGGGTAGGAGTCTGAGAATGTTTCTAGTAAGATTTCCATCCATGATTTGCTAGTGGAACATGTGTAACGATAAGTACAAGTCTTGCCTTCTGCAACAGGGTCACACACCTACATATGAATAGGTTGTCATCCTTGGCTAGACTGTAAGCCCCATGAAGGAAAGAACCGTTTCTGCTTTTGTCTTTGAATCCCTAACACGTGAGAGGTGCTTAATAATTGTTTATTAATTTCTCTTCCATTAATTTTGGATTTATTCCTATGAAATTGTACCTTGTTATATTCATTCCATCATTCTTACCTTCTGAGATGTTTTTGGATCTTGACTCTATTATCCAATGTATTGGCTAAATTTTCTAGCTTTGTGGTGTCTGAAAATTCACCAAGCAGACCATCAGTGCCCAATGCCTTTATTCAAGTCACTGACAAAAAGGTTAGAAAGCATAAGACCAAGAACAACTCCCTAGGTACTCCACTAAAGATCTCCGACCAAACTACCATTGACCTTTGTGTGACTTCTCTTTCGGTTCAGTCATTCAACCAGCTCCAAATTCTCCCAATTTTCTCATCTTCATTTGGTTTTCAAAAATTACATGACAATGCAGTTTGGTTAGAGTATAGAGTGAAGGGAGGAAGTGAGAGAGATGGCAATATTAGATAAGGCTAAAAAGATGGGGAACTCTGAATCAGATTGTGGAGAACTTCAAATAATATTAAAGGAGTCTGAACTTGACTTAATAGGGAATGGGGAGCCACTTCTGAGAATGGCATGACCAGATCTGTGTAGATGATGGATAACTTTGGTTATGGTAGGAAAGCTGAATAAGATGGAAGCGAGAGATAGAGGCAGAAGCACCAGAACTGCAACCAGAGAAAAAAGAAGAGATGAGTTATGGTGGTTGATGATTCCATCACCATGAGGTGATTATGTATCATCCTGATGTGCACAGCTGGAAAGAATGCTTGGTTTCCTGGAGTGTGAATTCATGATATGATGAAAGGTCTTCCAGTAGCTTTCTAACCTAACCACCACTACCCTTTTCTGCTGATGTGTGTGGAGAGAAACAATATCCCCATGAAGGAACCTGGAAACTACAGGAAGGATTCTAAAATTGTGGGAAAGAAATGGAAGACATTAGGAGAACTGGTAGTGTTTTTGTCACAGCTGTCTCTTTAAGGTCTTTTAAAAGAAAAAAAAAGAAGTTTTGTGGTCTAGACACTTTCAGTGACTTGCTTAAAGTCATGTAGGTTATTAGTGGCAGAGTCAGTATTATAGCCCAGTTCTGATTCCCAGGCCAGTTCTGATCGTTCCAGCCTTTGTTGTTCCCTAACCCCACCTCCCCATCCCCTTCGCTTAAATTTACAATTTGAACCATACAGTTGAGCAATTCATTAAATGCCACACTGTGTGTGTCACATTTTCTAGTTATCCCAAGAGTCATAGGTAACCACTTCACAGGGTCTCTGATCCAGCAGGAGAGATGAGAGCTGGGGACAGCACTGAGCTGCATCTGGATTTTACCCTCCCAGGACGGCCTCCAGTTAAGGCCAAACCTGGGCCTTCCAGGAATTCTTATGCCTATGAGGCCTATGAAAGACAGTGAGGTGTGGGTTTAGACAAGCAGTCAAGATGATCTGCCTCCAAGTCCCACTCCTGACACATTTTGCCGTGTGATGCTGGGAAATTCACTTTACCTTTGCAGCATCTCTCAAATATATCCCCTTGTCTTCTCTGTCACTGCCACTGCTCTGGGTGTCACTGTAGACCCCAATTATTGCAATGGCCCCCTGGGGGATCTGCCTGTCTCAAGCCTCCCCATAAGCCAATTTGTCCTCCATTCAGCCACTAAAGTGATTTTTCTAACTGGCAGGCTCAACCATGTCATCTCCCCACTCAAAGAACCAAACCAAACCAAACCTAACCAAACCTAACCAAACCAAACCAAACCTAACCAAACCTAACCTAACCAAACCAAACCTAACCAAACCAAACCAAACCTAACCTAACCAAACCTAACCAAACCAAACCAAACCTAACCAAACCTAACCAAACCAAACCAAACTCCAGTGCTTCCCTATTGCCTCCAGGAACAAATACAAAATGCTCTGTTTGGTATTCAAGACTCTCTACCTTTCCAGTCTTCTTAAACCTTATTTACAGCCATGCCCTGTCTGTTCCAGAGACCCTGGCTTCCAGGCTGTTCCATGAACAAGGCACTTCATCTCTTGGCTCTGGGCATTCTCTCTGGCTGTCCCTCATGCCTGGAGTGCCCTTCCTCTGACAGCTGACCTCCTTGGCTTCCATTATGTCCCGACTAAAATCCCATTGCCTGCAGGAAGTCTTTCCTAATTCTTCTTAATTTCAGTGCCTCCCCCTATAGATTATTTCTTGTTTATCTTATATATGTATTTGTTTTCATGTTGTCTTCCTCATTAGATTGTAAACTCCGTGAGGTCAGGGACTGTCTTTTGCCACTTTTTGTATCCCCAGTGCTTAGTACAGTGCCTGGCACGCAGTTGGCACTTAATAAGTGTTTATTGATCTATCTGCTGATTAACCTTTCAGTGGTCCCACCACCCTAACTGTAAATTGAAGAGGAATTTTGAACTTATATGGCGGAGGGAATTTCCACCCTGAGAGTCCCCTTTCACCCAAATGATGAAATCTTAAATCTCAATCCCTTCTCACTTCTGCCCTGCAACAAGCCTTGGGAATGTCACAAAGATCATTTTCAAGGGAGGTTTTTGGAATGACTTCAGTTTCCTGTGGTGACTTCAATTTCCTTCATCCTTTGGCCAGAAACAATGTATTTACAGTCCGTCTGCTCAGTGATCTCGACACACTGCCCTGAAATAGTCGTTTGAGTGTAATTTGATGCAGCACTAAAGTCAATTAATAGAAGAAAGGCAATGTGTATTCCCTCGGCATGGGAAACATTGTGCTTGTTGTCAAGGAAAAGTTGCGGGATCACACAGAATTCCAGGGGCTTCTCATCTCCACCTGGTGTTTGCCCAATCATAGGATCCTGGATTAAGAGCAGAAAGGGACCTTAAAGGTCATCTGACTCAACCCCATTTTATATAAGAGGGAACTGAGGCCCAGGTTAAGTCTGTGTGAATTTGATCAATCAGTCAACCAACAAGTATTTATTAAGTACCTACTGATGCCAGACTGTCAGCTAGGCATGGGGATAGAAGTGTAACCCCTGTCCCCAAATCCATCAGTATGGAACTCTCTCCTTATTGGTGGAGATGAAGACCGAGAATGTAGGCAGAACCTTCATCTTTATCAATAAGGAGAGAGTCTTACCAATGGACTGAAGGAAAAGCGTTTCAATAGTAAAGAATGAAACAAAACAAAACCTACTTGCAATGAGCTTCCCTTCTAGTGAGGGAAACTGATACATATAAAAATATATACAGCATAAAGTTGATAAATATATATATATAAATTTCACATATATGTAT
>CM053587.1:4546179-4569307 GCA_028646515.1 Pseudochirops corinnae
AAAACCTACTTGCAATGAGCTTCCCTTCTAGTGAGGGAAACTGATACATATAAAAATATATACAGCATAAAGTTGATAAATATATATATATAAATTTCACATATATGTATATATACATATACGTATAAATTATATATGTGTATACACATGCATATACATATATATATATATATATATACACATACATATATGCATACTGACAGACAGACTCATATGCATCTCCCCCAAAGTCATTAGACACAAGGTAGTTTGGGTGCGAGGGCTGGCACTAGCACTTGGGGGGATTCATGAAAGGCATGATAGAGAAGATGGTGCCTGAACTGTGTCGTAAAGGAAGAGAGGCAATTTATGAAGGGAGGGGAAAGGAGGGACCATAGTTGTCGAGTTGGAAGAGACCTCAGAGGCCATTGAGTTCCACCCCTTCATTTTACAAATGAGAAATGAGGCAGCTAGGTGGTGCAGGAGATAAGAGTATCAGGCTTGGAGTTAGGAAGACTCATATTCTGAGTTCAAATCCAGCCTCAGACACTCACTAGCTATGCAAACCTGGGCAAGTCACTTCACCCTGGTTGCCTCAGTTTTCTCATCTGTACAATCAGCTGGACAAGGAAATGGCAAACCACTCAATTAGGATGTCTGCTTAACATTCCCGGCATTGGGGATGGCTGGTGCAAAGACAAGGGGATGGGAGATGAAGTATTTTGAGAGAGGAATCAAGAATAAGGAGTGGAAGGGAGCAGGCAGGCTTTCCAAAGAATGTTTTATAACCCATTATGGCTGTTGCTAGGCATGTGTCATTTGTCAGTAGAAAATAAGCTCCTTGAGGGCCACAGTTGTTTCATTTCTTCTTTGTTTTCCCGGGGAGCCCAGTGAGTGTTAATTAATTGATTGATTGCTTCTGTGGTACACTGCTAGTTAAAGCTTCCGTTTGTCCTCAAGAATTTTGACACAGAAAATTTCTGGGTCAAAGCTATGCCCTGTCTTGGTCACCAACCAACGGGTTAGAGCAGCCAGAAGCAAGTTCTGTGCACACCAGCTGGTGGGGAGCTGGGCCAGGTGGCTGGTCCTCCGCTGCTGTTGACTGTATACTCTGGCCTCCTTTAACGGCCGCGAGCTCTGTTTTTGGTTTGAATTTGCCCCCATCAACAGTAACCCCGCTCCTTGCTAGCTAAAGAAGCCAAAACATCATGTTGTTTTTATTTTCTGTTCCAGCTTAAACACTGCCGTTCGAGCCCTGCGCCAGCTGACAAATGCCACAATACACACTCTGTGAGGATTTGTATTATTCAAGGCAGCGAAGTCAGAGCTGAAGCCCAGGAGTCTGGAGCTGAGAGATGAAAGGAGCTTTGGAGATCATCAGATCCAATCCCTTTACTTTAAAGATGAGGAAACTGAGGCCCAAAGAGGCCTTACAGTTATTGAGTGGCAGAAGTAAGACTTGAAGCCAGGTCTCCTGATTTTGGATCCATCACATTTTCCATTTCACTAGAGCCTTCCTGTTATTCATGCTGCTGCTGACTCTTTGTGAGCCCGTTTGGGTTTTCTTGGCAAAGACACTGGAGGGGTTTGCCATTTCCTTCTTCAGCTCATTTCACAGATGAGGAAACTGGGGCAAACAGGGTGATGTGTCTTGCCCCAGGTCACACAGCTAGTAAATATCGGAGACTGGATTTGAACTCAGGTCTTCAGACTCTAGGTCTGGCCCTTTATCAGCTGCTCCACTTAACTGTACCAATACACAGAGAGAAATGAATTAGGGTGCCTACTTACCATTTATTCAGTGCTTTTCTTTCAAGTTTCAGTAGTTCCTGGCACGTAGTAGGTGTTGAATAAATGTTCATCGATTGATTGCTTATTGATTTTAGGTAATAAATTCTCTAGCATTTGTTGGCTACCCATGACGGTCCAGTTACCGGACTGAGCAGGTGGCTGAGCGAAGCAGTGGGAATAGGAACAGAGACAGAAGACAGTCCCCGCCCTTTTCCAGGGGAGATGACACGAAACAACGATACACAAACAGTGTACAGGATACACTGGAAATCAGCGGGGGACGGCACCAGAGCTGAGGGGGCTCCGGGAGGGTCTGTGGGACAAGAGGCCGACCTTGGGAAAGGCATTTAACCTCATCCACAAAACGCTGAGCTAGTGACGCACTTGGCACATGCTCGTGGTTGATGATTTCTGGTTCCATCCAGTTGAAAAGTTCTGTGACTGTGGCGAAGGCAGTGGATGAGGAACCATAATGCTCAGCTTTGAGTTTTCTCGTTGTTCCAGTTGTATCTGACTCTTTGCGACTTGACTGGGGACTTTTTCCTTGGCAAATGAGTGACTTTCCATTTCCTTCTCCAGCTCATTTTACAAAGGAGGAAACTGAGGCAAGCACAGTTAAGCGACTTGCCCAGGATCACACAGCTAGTAACGTCTGAGGTCAGATTTGAACTCAGGTCTTCCAGACTCCAGGCCTATGCTCTATCCACTGAGCCACCTAGCTTCCCTGAGTTCTAGTTCTACCATTTACTGTGTAATTGTGGGCAGTTGACAGACAGCCCCTCTGAGCCCATTTCCTCATCTGTAGAATGAGAAGAATAACCACCCAACTGCATGGGTCATTGGGAGGCTCAAATGAGATAAAACGAGTAAGTGGCTTGGCTGGCTTGTGGTTTCTAAGCCTGAGGTCTGACGTTGGGACGGTGAAGTCTGGTCCAGTGTAACCTTTTCTGTGTCTGCGTTTTGGTGCGCAGACATGTAGGGTTGGTTTTAGAAGATAAAATTATTTCTAGACGCCAATTTGGATGAGCCCGGCCCATTTAAATTGTATGAAATTCCCCTGGAAAAAAAATCCAAATGCATTTGAATTCTTATTTAATACAGGGGTCGTCTTGGTCTTCCCGAGTCATTCACGTGTGTGTTTTGTTCAGTGGTTCAGTCTTAAGAGCAGTCAGTTGGCCAGATTAATGGGTAGGTGGCTTAAATACCTCTGTCTGTCCATCTCAGGAGACTCTCAGCAAATTGCTCATTTGCGTCTATGGAGGAGAGTTTGTACATCACGAGTTCCCCATAGTCACAAAATCCCAGGGCATGTCCTCCCACTCCCTACCCCTCACTGCCTGGCTGATAAAGACCTCAGGGGCTTCGGAGGCCCAGGAAACCCCCAGTGCTTTGCAGAAGTCCTGCTTCTGTGTTTCACTGGCATCTAAGGCGTCCCTAGAGGTCAGGGAGATTTTCTCAGGTGACTTTTCTTTGTCTTGATCCCTAAGAGGCTCACATTGCTGAGATCATAGGCTCATAGGTCTAGTGTTGGAAGAGAACTTACAGGCCACTGAGCTCTGCCGCTTCATTTTACAAATGAGGAATGAGGCAGCCAGGTGATGCAGAGTATCAGGCCTGGAGTCAGGAAGACTCATCTTCTGAGTTCAAATCCAGTCTCAGACACTTATCAGCTGTGTGACTCTGGGCAAGTCACTCTACTCTGTTTGTCTCAGTTTCCTCATCTGTAAAATGAGCTGGAGAAGGAAATGGCAAACCACTCTAGTATCTCTGCCAAGAAAACCCTAAATGGGGTCACGAAGAGTCAGATAAAGTCGAAATGACCACACAACAAAAATAGTATGTCCCACAAAGGCTAAACAACTTGCCTGGTCACTCAGATAACTGGTAAGTGTCTGAGTGGGATCTGAGCCCAAGCACTCCTGACTCTAAATCCAGTGTCCTTTCCATTATATTATACTATATCTGGAGGGAATTCTAAAATTTTGGACCCGTGGTAGCCAATAGATTCTCCTGGGCATTTAAGCGAACATGACTTTTCATTCATCTGGTGAGATCAGCTCTCAGATTCTCTACAAGTTGCAGAAGGCACTTTTCATGTAAGAAGTATCTGATCATCAGTTCACCCTTCATTTAAATGCTTCCTGAGCGGGCTTAGGGAGCCAGAGTGAGGTCATACCTGGTTAGCCATAGAATAGCTTTTCATTTCTCAGTGTTGGATAAATAAAAGTCATTGCCGACATTTAATACAAGCCTGCAAACACTGGAGCACGTACCTTTAATTTTTTTTTCCCAACACTGCTCACATTGTAAAGGGGTTTGCCTGATGGGCTCTTAAATCACTTTGGCTGTTTGAGAATTAGACCAAGATTGCCTTGTCTCCCTTTCCTATCACATACTCCTCTGTTCAAAAGGGTTGGTAACAGCTGGATGATCCATCCATCCGTGGGAAACTTGGAAATTGCTAAAGACTGGGGATTGGTAGCAATGAATGTGTGAAACATTACATCAGGCCCCAGCACAGAAAGCCTTTTGGGAGCCCAGATGATGGGAGAAGGCCTTCCCATGGCAGGAAGGAAATGCCCTTGATCAGGACGGGAGGATTCTTGTTTCTGGGAGGGGAACCGGCAAATCAGCTCTCCACTTGGCACCTGAGGTGTTAGTCACATCGACACCGTAACCCAGGAATCGTGGGAAGAACCCAGTATTGCTGGAAAGCTGCTTCATGATGGTGAGAATAATCAGACAAAGCTGTTTTTGGCTGGGCCAAGTATGTCCTGGGACTGTGGCTAACTTCAGAAAGAGATCAGCAAATCTCCCTGCTGTTCAAGCCCTCAACTTCCTGTAGTTTTATGAAGTTATCACAGTATAGTGTTATCCAGGACCCACTGATAGGATAAGGAGAATTGAAATCATGGCTCATATTTACATCGTCTTTGACAAAGCATTTTTCCTCACGATATTTCCTGTGAATTAGAATTAGGCAGCGTGTGTATTATTAACCCCATTTTACAGATGAAGAAACTGAAGCTTAGGGAAGTTAGGTGGCTCAGTGGATAAAGCACCAGGCCTGGAGTCAGGAAGACCTGAGTTCAAATCGAGCCTCAGACATTTATGAGCTGCATGACCCTGTGCAAGTCACTTAGCCCTGTTCCTCTCAGTTTGCTCATCTGTAAAACGAGCTGGAGAAGGAACTGGCAAACCATTCCATCCAAGAAGACCCCAGAGGAGGTCACCAAGAGTCAGGCATGACTTTACAACAACATCAACATCAAAACTGAAGTTCAATGAGATAAGTTAAGGTCAAAGTCACACGGGGAGTAAACCATGCGCCAGTTCATGCTTGTGTCACTCTTAACCACTTTCCCAGCTTCCCATCTTCAGGTGCTCACCCTGGTGTAGGGTTCCTAAGTGCGCCATCCAAGTGTGTAACACCTGGCAGGGCTCTTTCATCCTTGTTCTCTGAATATGGGCAGTTATGAACAGATGGAAGGGACGGGGCTCCGAGCCTCCTCCCACCTGAGTCGGAAGCAGAGGTGGGACACACCGACCCGCGCCTCCCCTAAGCACCCACTGGCCCTACTCTCATGACTCAGGATTCAAGCTCCCTGTTCTGGAGTTTCTGGATAACTAGCTACCAGGCTCTCCATCCAGGATGAGCCGTACTCTTCCTGGGCCTGGAGTCAGTGCAGAGGCTGCACACATGAGCGTGCTTTTATTCATTTCCACTGATCCCATCACTTTTCCTCTCTTGTTTACTCTCTTGGCCCACGTTAGGTCATGAGCTCTTTGAGGGCAGGGACTGTCTCTTGTCTCTTTTCATTCCCAGAGCTTTAGCGGTTCCTGGCACAAAGCAGGCACTTAAAAATGTTTATTGAACGATTACATTATTCTCCACCACTGACACCCGCCAATGCTCTTTTCTCAATAAGTGGCTGTTTCATAGAATAAAATCTTTCTTTTTGAGAGAGGCAGATGACTACTCTGTCAGAAGTGTCCAGGGGTCAGTTTCCTACCATGCCCCAATATGTGGTCACCAGTGTCGAAGAAGCATTCTTACCCTGTCTGAATAATTCAGGAAATAGTGGACATACCGAACAGCTATGGGCAGCTGCACATCCCCACCACCTTCTCTGCCTGGCTGTTTGCTTCTCAACTCTGGAGTCTCCAGAGTCTAATGCAGCATCAGGGCCAGAACTTGAAGTCAAGGTCATTTGTCTTCAGATACAGCATGGTTTCAACTATGCCACAGCTGCTTAAGATTCCTGATGCACTGGTTAGGAGTTGTGTGGAGAGTTCACATCCCCGAGCTTGGAACTTCATTGATTCTGTTGTAAGGGGAAGGGAAAAAGCATTCATTAAGTGTTTTCTGTATATCAGGCACTGTGCTAAGTTCTTTACATCATGTGTGTGTGTGTGGAATATATGTGTACATGTAATATGTGTGTACACATAGAACATATATGTCATGTATGTATATAGAATATATGTGTATAATGCATATGTATGTGTAGTGTATTTGTGTGTGTATGCATGTACACACACATATGTAAGTACACACACATATACACCCATACAGGTATCACATCTGACCCTCATAATAATCATATGAGATAGGTGTTATTATCATCCCCATTTTATGACTGAGGAAACTAAAGTTAAATGACTTACTGGGGTCACAGAGTGTCTGAGGTTGGATTTGAACTCAGGACTTCCCGTGCCACCTAGCTGTCTTTAAAGCCTAATGTAATCTTCAAAGCAGTTGTTGGACTCTGGAGGAATGGGTATGCAGGTTAGTGGTAGGAGTTTTCTCGGTGAACATCGCGAAGAAGATAGGGAGAAGAGAAGGGAGAAAAAGCGGGGGAAGAACATTGGTGTGGTACACTTGGAAGTCTTTGAAACTGTGGAGACTTTCAGAATTCTCCTTCTCTCTGGTCATGGCTGGTGTGGAGCACTGATGTAGCTCTACTAATTCAATGCTAGGACATTTCATCACCCCTGATGGACTAGGTGAACCTGCACTCTTTCCGACTCCTCATTTTCCAAAAGGGACAGTGTTTTAAGAAGAATAACATTGGCTTCTAGACTGAAGACGACGGTGTTTGTGGGGGTGATGAGCTCACCTCACCCATTTCCTCAAATTAAGAGCGGCTTTCAGAAAGTACCTCAACTGGGGAACCCTGGATTCTCAGCCACTAAGTCACGTGAGTGTAGAGTCAGGACAGAGAGGAATACTACTTAGACCTTGGGAGGCAATTGTTATGTAGCTGGTATCTTTAGCACTTTTGGTTTTCCTAAGTTTTGCTTTCTAATCTAAACAAGTAGTTTTGCTTTTGGTTACAATATGAGACTAGCTTAATTCAAAGACTGGATCTAAGACAGGGTGGAGAACCTGCAGCCTCTAGGCCACATGTGGCCCTCTAGGTCCTCAAGGGTGGCCCTTTGACTAAATCCCAACTTTACAAAACAGATCCTCTTAATAAAAGGATTTGTTCTGTAAAACAGACTCAGTCAAAAGGCCACACCCAAGGATTAGAAGGCCACATATGGCCTTCATGCTGCAGGTTCCCCACCCCTGAGAGGAGGGAGTTACCAGTGGGAGGGGAACTGAACCAATGAGGCTTCAATCTGGCTCCTGAATGGAGTATTGAAGAGCAACAGGGAAAAAAAGATTTTCCAGAAACCCCTAAAGAACCTGTTCAACTGTCTTCTAATCCCAGCATAGCACTTACATTGGTATGAATTTGATTAATTCATTTATTTAGTTTTTCCTTAGTCATAAAATAAATTTTAAAAATAGTATTCATTCAGGGAGAGGCTGAGATGTAACCAGTAAAATTGACCAGTGACCTTTTCAGCCAGGTAACTGAATGTCCACTATCTGCGATATGGCTTTCAAAAATCATGCCAAATGACGGTAGTTTGCTCAAAAGAAGTTACATTTATAAAGTATAGAATACGAAAACCAATCAGAATCCTGAATGTTGTGAAATATTGGCCTCTAGCACAAAATTAGCTTTATTCTGCCAGGGCTAAAAAGTCATAGTGAGTGGCATGGAGAAGGGAATATATAATGTGGCAGCACATTCAGTCCTGACCCATCCTTTGCTTTCTAGTACCCAAGAACTCTGTCTGCTAAAAATACCCTCCATTCTCATCTACTCACCTTCTGCTCTAACGAAAAAGGACATAGGAAGAAGTAGACTCCAAAGGCCCATCTTTATCCATGTTGACTCTGAAATGATTTATGAGACTGGATCCATGAAATGATCGGACCCAACGTGCTTTATTGTGAGCTAACATTATCCCCAAACGTGATGTCAAAGTAGCAGTTGTAATGCCATCTTCATCCATCCCAACAAGACCATTTCCATGGCTAATCCAAGAAAGCACATTTCAGGCGAAGTATAAAAGGTATTGGATAGGGAAAATCATTTTGTAGCAGATCTTTTTCTTTTTGAGAGAGAAAAATGAAATAAAACCAGTCCCCTTTCACTGGAATGAGCTGGGATAACCTATGTATGTTATTTCTTCCTCTAACGCAAGAATTCTTTAACTTTTGCGTGTGTGTAACATGCCCTTCAGGCAGTCTGGTGACGTGTCTGGTGAACCACTTCTCAGGATGAGGCTTCTAACTGCGTATAGTAAAGTGCGTAGCATCACAAAGGAAACCAAATATATTGGAACAGTTACAGAAATAGCTTAAAAAAAGAGGGAGTCTCCTATGTGCCCTTTCCAGGTATGTCAATATTTGGACGTATTTTTACCTTTGTTCAGGCAATTCCTTCAACAACTGCAAACATTTATTAAGTTATTGCAATTAACAAGGCAGTATTTTAGGTGCTGGAAATACAAAGATGACAAATGACATAATCCCTGTCATGAAGGAGCTATAAAAGTTGTTGGGAGAAAACATTTTGTCGTCTTTAAAGCCCTCTCTGCATCCAAACCACTTTCATTATACTCTGTGTGCTCTCCTACCTGTCTCCTGGAACTTGGAACCAGGTGACCCTCAACAATTTCTCTAGAATTCAGGGGTGGGGAACCTGCAGCCTTGAGGGCACATGGGGCCTTCTAGGTTCTTGGGTGCGGCCTTTTCATTCAGTCCAGTTTTATCACAGGGATTTGTTGTATGAAGTTTGGATTCATTCAAAGGGTTGCCCTTGAGGACTTGGAGGCCACACGTGGCCTCAAGGCCACAGGTTCCTTGCCCCTGCTCTAGATGCTCTCATAGAAATCTGTGGAGTTGGAGGGCTCTGAGAGTCAGAGATGACCCTGAGAGATATAAAGTTTAGTGTATTTGTGTGGGCAAAGAGAATATAGGTAGAGAGAATAGGGGCAGGAATTAGTATGAGTGGGGAGGCAGGATAATTTCTATGGGATTAAACAATAGCAAAAAGGTAAAATTTATTTTTTAAAATAAAATTTATTTTTTTTCCAGTTGTTGAAAATCAATTTTCTTTTCTACTTCTTCCTCTCCATCATGAGGAAGAAAGAAAAACAAAATTCCTGTTATACATATGGTTAAGCAACATAAATTTCCACATTGGCATGTTTAAAAAAATATGTCTCAGTTTGTACTCCAAGTCAATCACCACCACTCTGTCAGATGTTGAGTAGCATGTTTTATTGTGAATTCTCTGGAACTGTGGTTGGTCATTGCATTGATGACATCTTAGACCGCAAGTCTTTCAAAGTTTGTCTTTACAATATTGGTATTGTATAAATTGTTCTCTTGGTTGTGGTCTTTTCATATGTGATTCTCTTCACAACTTCTTCATCAATTCATACAAATCTTCCCAGGTTTCTCTGAAATCATATCCTTCATCATTTCTTATAGCACAGTAATATTCCATTACATTTGTATACTAAAACTTGTGCAGCCACTGCCCAATTGGTGGGAGTCCCTCACTTTCCAATGTTTTTGCCACCACGAAAAGAGCTGCCATAAATATTTTTGTACAAATAGTCCATCTCTTTAGGGAATGTAGACTTAATATTGGTATCAATGGGTCGAGCCATATGCACAGTTTAATAGTTTGGGGTATAGTTCCCAATTATTTTCCAGGATGGCTAGACCAGTTCACAAGTTCACTAGCAGCATTTTAATAAATGTGTTTTCCCACAGCCCCTTCAGCATTGGCCTTTTTCCTGGGTATATGTAATAGCAAGAACCCTAGCATCCCCAGGATGGCTGCTAGCACAGGTTCTTAGATTTGCTTTTCTAAATGAAAATAACTCAAAAAGGGTTAACAATCTTACTTTAATCAAACATATATCATTCCCTTAGTTCAGGGGAAAAAGTTGGCACTCTGAACTTCAGAAGATGCAGACAGAAGTTACAAGCAGACAAAAATACAGAGAAAATAACACAGTTCAGCAGATCAACAGACAGGGCTTCCGGCCGTCTGACCATCACATACACACAGTTAGTCACCAGCGAGAGAAGCACCAACATCTGGGTTTTCAAAGCTGGTGAGCTCAATGGCTGCCCAGAGCCTCATCTGGCCAAATCATACAACTCTTCCCAAAGCAAGCCCCAGAGCAAAACCCCATCTCAGGGAGCATATATAGCCTTCTCCAGGGTCAGAAAACACCGCAACCTTCGTGACCACTGCCTAATTACAAAGTAGCAAAAGTTGTGGTCCTTCCTGAAAAACAGCCTCTCCTAAGCAAGCTTCTCTTGTTGGTCTCCAGGTGAGGCCCATGAAGGGGCAAGGAAGATCTTCAAATAGCCTTACCATTACAGTATAAGAAGGAAACTCGAAGTTATTTTATTATGCTTTTCTCCACTTATTAATCATTTATAGCATTTTTCATATGGCTATTTACAGCTTGAGTAAGTAGGGATAGTTTACCAGGTGAGGGCATTGGAATGGGTGGTATAGGAGCTAAAGAGAAGAGGGAAGAAGAAGATTCTGAGGAATGGTATAGAGAACTCAAGGTTTTCTTTCATTAAGTATACCTTACAATAATATGTAAGTCACTTTCCTTAAAATTTTTCTTTATTTATAGAATTTTAGAGAATATTTACCTGTTCCTCAGGGGAAAGTCTTGTGCATAACATCACAGTATTTTTTCGATGGTCACGGAGTACTGATGGTTATTGTCCAGTTCAGTCATTAGAATTTTGCCAAGATGATGGAGTCTTCAATGTGTAGCATCCAAATAGTATCACAGATTCTCAGGACTGGTAAGGACTTCTGAGGCCATTCAACAGAATCCATACTGGACTGAGAATACCCTCTCCAACAGAGATATCAGACACACGGCACGGGGAGATATTAAGCAAGTACAAATTCAATAGAATATAAATAATGTTAACATCAGTTTTCCAAGTCAACATGCACCCACAGGGATGCTTCTGAGTGGTTGAGCGGCTCCTATTTCTATCTGAATTTGCATCAGTATTCTGCCACTTGCCTAACAGTGATCATCTGCCCCTGCTTGAGGACCTCTACAGGACCACTATCTCTGGAGGTAGCTCATCCCAACTTTGAACAGTTCTAATTGTTATGAATGGATGAAAAGAAAGACTTATTCAACATTATCTTATCGTATTTCATATTATAGTTTATTATCTGGTAAAAATTATTGGGAAGACTGGAAGGCAATATTGCAGAAACTGGACATAGACTGATATCTTGTGCCATTTAACAAGATAAGGTCAAAATGGATACATGACTTACATATAAAGAGAGATTTTACAAGAAAATTAGAACATGGGACATATTGCTTATCAGACTTGTGGATAGGTGAACAATTTATGAATAAAGAAGAGACAGAGCAAAGTGAGGTATAAAATGAATGATTTCAATCATATTAAATTAAAAAGTTTTTATATGAATTAAACAAATGTAAACAAGAACAGAAGGAAAACAGAAAATTGGAAAAATATTTTTATAAACAGTTTATCAAATAAAGGTCTCATATCTAAAATGTGTAAAGAACTTTGTCAAATCTAAAGAATATGAGTCATTCCCAATTCATAAAAAATGGTCAAAGGACATGAACAGGCATTTTTTTCTGATGAAGAAATCAAAACAATTTATAGTCATATGAAAAAATACTCTAAATCATTATTGATCAGAGAAATGCAAATTAAAACAACTTTATATAGTTTCTACTTTGTTCCAGACACTCTGCTAAGGGCTTTTACAAGTATTATCTCATTTGATCCTCATGACAACCCTGAGAGGTGGGTGCTGTTATTATTCCCATTTTACAGCTGAAGAAACTGAGGAAACAGAAGTTATACAACTTGCCCAGCGTCATGTAGCTAGTTAGGTGTCTGAGGTTGGATTTGAACTAAGGTCTTCCTCAGTCCATGCTTGTTGCTCTATTCCCTGTGCCACTGCTCCCTGGGGACCCTGGTTTCTTGGCTCAGTTGTACATGGAGTCTTCCAGGGGACTGTATCATCCCAGTGTGAAATGAGGCAGTGGGAACAAGTCCAGTCAGGAGTCCTGGTGATAAGGGCTTCAGCAGCCCCTCATGATCTAGCTCCATCTGTTTTTCTACTTTTATTTCTTATTTTTCCCCTTTATGTATTTGCTGTTTCAGTCAATCTGTCCTACTAGTTGGTTCCTGCATGTGACAAAACTGGTTCCACTTTTGGGCTTTTGCCAAAGGGTCTCCCGTGCTTGACATGCATTTCTCCCCGTCCTCTAACTTGCAAAATCGCTAGTTACAACACAGGCCAGGTGCCATCTCCTGTATGAGACCTTTCCTACTCCCCATCCCCCCAGGAATCATTTTATGATTCTTTATTGGGCAGCATAGAGTAGTGGATAGAGAGCTGACCTCAAAGCCAGGAAGATCTGGGTTCAAGTTTTGCCTCTGACCCATATTGACTGTGTAACCCTGAGTAAATCACTTGACCTCCAGTGCTCTAGGAATCTTCCTGAAATTCTAAATTGCAGAGAAGATGCCAACCTGCATTGGTAGAGGGGATTTCCTCATTTGGGAGCTCCTTATACTAATGAAATTGTCCCTGTTGCTACTGTGTGAGTCTGCGTATGTGAGTATTAAACATACAAACACACACATACAAACATATACATGTATATAATATGGACATATGTACGTGTTCAATTGACTTTGGTAATCTTATGTCCTCTTAGGTGTATGTAAACTTCGTGAGGGCAGAGACTTACGTTTTTTGCCTTTGCATGCCTGGTACCTAGCCCAGGGCATATTAGGTGCTTAATAAATGCTTGTGGCTATGGAATTACGGAAAATTGATTATGTTGGTTGTATTTCAGGAAGTGGTCTGCTGGTTCTGAGATAAACTGGATCAATGATAGCCTTAATCAGTTCTGGGAAAAGGGAATTACGTTGACCTTAGTTGGCAACGTGACAAGCTGTGTTATGATTGAGGAACATTATACTAGACTGATTTGTCACAGCAGAAAGTAGACCTCTAGGAGATTAGTGTCTCAGGAAACCATCTCACTGGCACAGCAAGTAGGGAGTCACATAGGTCCATTTGGGGGTGATTGACAGCCTAAATGGTGAGAATGTTCACACTTTGATAGTTCAGACATCATAGTCCCTGCCTTGATTATAACTCTGAAGTGGGTTTGCAGGCATGAGTCTTTAACCCTTCCCAAGATTCCACCATAACAGAGAGAACCTCGAGTCAGAGGAGCCAAACAATGTCCCCCTTACTGTGTGGATGACAGTCTGGGAGATCAGGTTTACAGGGCTGAAGACAGACTCCTAGGAGGCAAGATTTTTAAATTTAGCTTTCAGTCAGTGTTGGGAAGCCATGGAATTGGAAAAAAGTGTAATAGCTAAAATCATCCAATTGATGTTCCTAACGCACAGTCTATCACCCTCCCGCTCAAGACACTCCATTGACTCTCTCATTGCCTCTAGGCTAAAATACCAGCACCAAGATGGCCAAGCAGCAGAAAGCAATGGGGTGAGGAGGATCCCTGCCCCCAAACAAATCTAGAAAATGCTACCCACCTTCTGATAGAGAGGTGAAGGTCTCAGAATGCAGAAGGGGGCATCATTATCACCACCACCACCTTCATCATCATCATCATCGTCATCACCACAATCATTTGTATGTGGCCAACTATGGCCAATAGAATTCCCTTTTTTCCAGAACTAATTAGGGCTATCATCTATCCAGTTTACTTTACCTTGTTTTGCTTGACTATACATGTTTAGAATGAGGGTTTTGTTTTTCTTAGTTATTAATGGAAGAGGAGTTGGGGGAAAGGGAAAAAAGACAGATTTTTCTGATTAAAAAATAAAATATAATTTAAAAATACAAACAACTCTATTTGGCATCTAAAGCCTTTTAGACTCTGACTTTAGCTTACCTTTCTAGGCTTCGACATATCATTTCCCTTATGTTCTCTGTTCTAGTCAAATTGGCCTACGTGTTCTTTTCTTAATAGGACTGCCATTTTATCTGTGCCTTTGCACAGGTTATAAACAGCCCTGAAAATGGACTCCCCTTTCACCTAGGCTTCTTAGAATCTCTAAATACTGTTGAGCCCCTTTCAAGTGCTACCTCCTACACACATGAGATACCTGAACTCATTGGGGCATTAGGAAGTGATTACTGTCTTCAGGGATGAAGAGCAGTGGAGCTGGGAGGGTGACAGCTTCAAGCAAAGGCACCAAAGAGTATACCATCCCCTCTTCCATTCAGAGTTTGTCTACAGAGAAGTTAAAAGCAGGAAAAGTCAGAGTCTTGGGGCTGATGTTTACAAAACAACCTCATTTTTATACTTCCTGTAATCTCCTTGTCATGGATACACTCTCTGACCATGTATCTCTACCCTCCAAAAACTAGGACTCCAACCCTAGCTTCCACCCATCCCCATATAGGTGAGCTTTCCAGGAACCAGGTCCCCAGGATATTTTCTGCCATCTTCTCATCAGTCTCTTTACTTCCCTCTTTTCCTCCCCCAGTTCTCCTTTATGTATTGGGTTCTCTCTTTAAAAATATACACTCTGTAAGGGTACAACTCCTAGAACATAGTAAGTCCTTAATAAATGCTCCACCTATCCATCCATTTACTTATTAGCTGTATACATAACTAGCTATCATTTATCATCTATCATCTCTATCTATTATCTGTCCATCTATCTGTCCATCCACCCATCCATCCATCCATCATCTATCTATCTATCTGTCATCACCTAACTATCTATAATTTATCTATCTATTTGTCCTCTATCTTATAGAACTGATTTTCTTGGGAAAGGAGGAAAGGAAGTGAGACTCATGAGATCCCTTTGTGATAAAGCACTGGGATTCCTGAGTGGTTTTTTCTATTTTTCTACATCCCCCCATGTAGTATGTGTCACTAGGGATGTTTTGTGTGTCGGGATATTTTGTGAACAGCCCAGTGTCTTGGATACAGAAAAAACCAGAAGGTTCAGTGGTGATGAATCTGTGTGTTTGTGTATATTTTTTTTACTTTAAGAAATAAGTGGCAAGTTGAATCCTTCTGAACTTGTCTTCATTGTCTCAGGCATGCTTGTGTCTGATTGTCAGACTCTGACAGAGATTAGAGGGTCATCTTCATAGAAGTGATCATTGAAGCCATGAGGATTGGTGATGAGAGAGAGAGAGACAGAGAGACAGAGAGAGACAGAGACAGACAGAGAGATAGAAACAGAGAGAAAGAGACAGAGAGAGACACACAGAGACAGAAAGAAACAGAAACAGAAACAGAGAGACAGAGAATATAGAGAGAAGAGTGGCAAGGACAGAACCTTGGGGACACTTCCCTTTAGGGAGTGGAAGAAAAAAAATTGTGAAGGAGAGGAAGTGGTGGAGGTAGAATGAGAATAATAGTGCAAAGCCATGGGAACTTGTGCATCACTTATTTCCTTCACCCTTACCTTCATTCTCTCTATCTTTATATCTGTCTTTCTCTTTGTCTTTCTAACTTGATGCCATCAAGCACGATAAGTTCTACTCAGTTAAAAACAACAACACTGAGTTGCTCATGCCCGATATCTAAGATCCTGTACAATTCAGCTCACAATCGTCTTTTTCACCTTTCATGTTGCTCCCCATCACATCCTGTACAAGTATATTCCAGTTAAACTGGACTTCTAAGTGTCTCTCAACCTGATGTTCCATCTGGGTACCACAGGGTAGAGAAATCAGGAAGAATTAATTTTGAATCTTTCCTCAGACTTACTGACTGTGTGATTCTGGGCAAGTCACTTAAGGTCCTTTAGTCTCAGTCTCCTGATTTGTAAAATGGGCATAATATCACCCATCTCACAGGACTATTGTGAAGATCGAATAAAATAATATGTGTGAAGGGTTTTGCGAATCTTAAGGTATCATGTAAAAATTATTATTATTAATACTGCTATTATTATAGGATACACAAGCTCTCCTCTTAGACTGTACTCTTTCAATTGTACCTTTCAGAATGTCTTTCTTTAGGGCTCAATTCAATGTTATTTTCTCCCTGAAATTTTTCCCAATTTCCTCAGTTAGTGTTTTTTCTTTCCTCAAATGACCTAATATCATACTTGCTTGACTGTATTATCCTTGCTAACTCCTCCTTCCTCTACCCAGTAAAGTTTAAGTTCCCTTGATGCAGAGACTGTTGTGCCTTTGTATCCCAAAGTACCTTCTGCATGTCGGCATGCGGGCAGTAGGGTAGGCATTTCACACATTTGTTCAATCACACCCAAAGAAAGAGAAAATACCAAGAAGGAGAAATACTGCAGGGAGACAGTTAAAATAAGATGGAGACTGAAAACAAGGTCACTAGGATCAGTGGCAGGAAGGTCACCAATGATCCTGAAGTTTTCAAAAAGTGATGGAGATGATGAAGAGATGAAGCCTCATGTAAGGAATAGAGTAGTGAGTGGTAGGAAGGAAATGGATGCAACCAGTGGAGGTGGCTATTTGGGGGGCATTATTTGGTGACAAATGGATCAGACAGATGGAGCAATAGCTTGAGGAGGATAGCCGCTTCAAGTGTATTTTATTTTTCAGATGAGGGAAACTTAAGTATACTTGTAGGGTCAAGGGGAAGAAGTGAGTAGAGCTGGTGATTAAAGATGGATGAGAGGGGATGATGGATGATGGCATGGGGTCATGGAGGTGGAAGAGCATGGGATCATGCGAGCTATCATTGGTCCTAAGGCCTAAGACTTGAGACAATCAGACTCAGGGCACTTAAGAAAACATGAGCGTACAACCCCAAATACTGGTGCTATATTTCTTCAGCATCCTTGTTCCCAAGGGATGTTTGCCTTCTCCCTCCTGGAAATGGCCTAGTGGTCTGTCATCTATGTACATGTCCTTGTTGATGCCACTTGTGAACAGGCGCATCATTGTTGTGCCATAGACTTTGTGGGTTTATAAAAATTGTGCTGGTAGATTTAAAAACAGTACACAATATTTGTCTAATGACTGGGGTCTGACTATGTAGCAGAGGGCTACCATGCACATTGTGGAGCTACAAAGGCTGAGTCGTATCCATGAAAACAAAATCAGGGGATGAGGAAAGAATGCCAGCTTTCATCAGGATGTCTCCCAATCTTCAATTAGCAGCTGGCTGGGGTCTGGGGGGCAGAACAAGTTCTTAGTGAAAGGAGAATTTCTGATGGGAAAGTCTCTTCCCCCTCCCTCATAGTCTTCCAAAGAAACACATTATATCACCCAGTGTAAGGCACCAGGATGACTGAGCTTATTGAAAATATTAACTGATTTTTTTCCATAACCCCAAATCTAACACTCCCCAAGCCCCCTAGGTACTGAGTTCTTGCCTTGTAAAATAGCTAGAAAATAGGTTATTGAGGTCTATAGGCCCATCTTTGATGGTGCTTTTGGGAAGGCAGGCAACAAAAAATGGTTGCTAGGCAACTTTATTACAGCTTTGTAGTGGTGGAAAGAGTAATTTCAAAAGCAAAAAAAGTCAGAGGAGTTTCAAGAGCTGCTTTGAGGCAAAAGCTGACAAATGGGGATCATGCCCTGGTGTCTGAATCTGAGAGTGGATGCGAACAGGCTGGACTGAAGAGCTGGAGTCACTCACACTGGAGCCTGTGCCCGTGCACTGGGGGAAGGCATTGTGCTGTAAGGCCCCAGCTGAATTAGTCCTACAGCCTGCGTGATGTGCTCAGCCTCTGTCTCTGAAGACAAGAAGCCTCGAAGTCCTGGGGCCTAAGTCAATCAGAGCTCTGGAGCATGATCAGCTGGACTCCACCGTACGGTCCAGCCTAGGCTGTGTGTCTCATGTCTCCAGTCTGCGTCTTAATGCAAATTGGTTTATGTGGATGTCATCCCCAGGGCATACGCTTCTGCAGTCCAGATGGCAAGGTGGCCCGAGTGGAGGAAACATATGGTCGGCCATAGCCATCCTTCACAGGCCTGGGATAAATACATTACTGTGAAAAACAAATTCTCCGACAGGGTCCAGGTCAGGGTGAGCTGACAGCAGCGTCCCCGGGAGAGTGGAGGGGGAAGAACTGTCTAAAGAGAAATGTTATCAAAATGTGAATCGTAGAAGAGAGTGAATGAAAGAAAAACCCTTAGTGGGAACAAGGGGAGGGAATGTCGGGGTGCAAAGAGGCCCGAGTTTAGAGATGAAATACCTGAATTTGAGTGCCATGTCTGCTCCTTCCTACTACCAGCGTGACCTTGACCAAGGAAGGCATTTCCCCTCAGTGCCTTGCTTTCCTCATAAGTGGTTTGGATTAGAGCCAGTGTTCTTAACGATGGAACCATGACCTTGTGCTTTAAAAAAAAAAATACACATACACATAACTGTTTTCCTATACAATGGGTTTCCTTAACAATCTTTTGTATTTTCTATTATGCATTTTAAAACATGATTCTTAGAAGTGGTCCACGGGCTTCCTCACACTGCCAAAATAATACAAGATACACAAAATACAGTGAAGACCCCCTGGACTAGATAAGCTCTAATTTTCCTTCCTTCTCTGTCATTCTAGAATTCTTTTGATTGTGAGTAGCAGGCGATGGCAACAGCTTGTGACATAGCTTTTGTTTCTTAAAAAAGTTTCAAAATTTCATTTAAAAAAAATTCTGAACTTAGCAAACATCAGATAAAAGGAGCATTTCCATTTATGTTGTGGAACAGAAGGAGAGGATTAGACGTGAAACTGTGAACCTCTATTTTAGAGAACTTGCTTTTCTTTTAGGCATATAATAAATTCCATGTGTAGCTTTTAAGCCTTCCCTGCTCATCTATGATTCCTTCTGCTCCTCACGTTATCTCATTTTTTTTGTCAAATAGCTTTTCAATATTTGGCATTCAAGAAGCATTTGCTAAATAACTACTATTTGGAAGGCATGGGCTGGGCATTGCAGGGGATCCAAAGACAAGTACATAAAACACTGCTTTTAAGGTGCTTCCAATCTCGAAAGCATATGGTGAGATTTATTCATAGGGAAGATAGGGTCATGTGTAGAGAGGAGATGAATCCAGGTTGAGAAGGAAAATCATTTTCCTGATCTCTCTTAAGAGGGAGGGCAGCTCCTAGATTATACCCATCAGCTTAGCCCACTTTCCACCCAATGCTAGTTACACAAAAGATCATCATCACAGATAGCAATAGTAAGCAAACTAATTTTTCCAAGTGAAATAGCAAATAGGAATTGGATGAGTTCTACAGATTAGCATTTGACAAAGTACAAGAGCAAATAAACTATTCAGTGAGGAGTGAGATAAAAACCTCTAAGTTAGAAGAAAGAAAAAGAAAGGAGAAAAGGAAGGAAGGAAAGAAAGAAAGAAGGAAGGAAGGAAGGAAAGAGAGAAAGAACAAAGAAAGGAAGGAAAGAAGAAAGAAAGGAAGGGAAAGAAAGAAAGAAAGAAAAAGAAAGAGAAAAATCTCACATGGAAGAGGTTCTCTTTCTGCAGTCACTAGAACTGCAGAACTTAGAGGACAGAAAAATGACGAAGCTGACTCCCACACCTCTGTGACTTAGAAGGCTACCACCTGCCTTTTAAAGTCCTTGTCTCTCTCCGCTGGGTCCCACGAGGCCATTTTTCCATGTGTTTCTCTTAAGTGTCTGAAATCCACTGAATAAATCCCTTATGGCTGGTATGCACCATTGTGCTTAGCATTCTCTCAGCCAATCAGGAGTTACATCTTCTCCCTATATGGTTATCCTTTCCCCATTCCCCCGTAATTTGGAAAATCCACATAAAATTTTTAGGTCCTCCCTTTGTACCAAGGAGAAGTCTGAATTTTTCTTTTTCTTTTATGGGGTATTTACAGCATCTTGTTGTAAAATTTGGGTTAAGTATTCGGTGATAGACCCTGTGTCATTTGATGGCCTTCACATGTCATTTCTGGCTTCTGCAAAACTCCCCCCAAATTCCCATTTAATTTCTTAAGTCAACCCACAATATATCAAAACTGTGATGGAGAAAGTCACAATGCGGAAGGGATAGCTGTACAGAGCATCATGCAAATCCATCCTGGGCTTGAGTGGAAGCCAAGTGCCATAGGTAATAGTGAGTAGTTCATTTTGGTTGCAGTGTGGGGTATATGAGGGGATTCTGTGTAAGATAAAGAGGTAAAGGTAGGTCAGAGCAAGATAGAAAATACTTGGGCATCTTTTTTCCTATGTTCACTAGAAACATTATGGAAGAAATAAAGGGGAAATATGGCAGCAGAAGATAAACATATTTTATAGAATTGTGTGTAGAATTAGGAAGTATTATGGAAGAACAGAGGCTTATTAGTAACATGTGTAAATACAACCATGACAAGTTACAAATCGTCCACAAAATGATGTCTTCTTTCCTTTGCATCTAGGAGACACAGCAAATAGAAACAGAGAAATCAAGAAGGCACAGCTTTAGTGGCTTCCTAACTATGTGACCTGAAGCAAGTCACTAAACCTCCATCTGCCTCAGTTTCCCCAACTGTAAAAGGGAATAATAATGGGACTTACTGTGAGAACCAAAGATACCACTAGTGAAGTGCTTAGTACAATGTCTAGGACGTCGTTGGTACTTAATAAATGCTCCGTCACTTCTCTTTGTTGTCTTTTTTGCTTTCATCTTCATGAACTTTTTTGTGACTCAATTGAAAACACAGGTCATATGCATGGAAAACATGTTATTTGATGAACTGTGGTTTAGATTTAAAACACAAAGCTTAGAACTTGCATGAATTATGAATTGTTCTCATGAGATCCCAAAGCACCAACTAGGTGGAATACTTGTGATGAAACTGGCCTTAATGTGTCTCTTCTGGCTGTGATAGTTTTATTAGCCATTTTTTTTTGGATGGGGGAAGGCAAGGCAATTGGGGTTAAGTGATTTGCCCAAGGTGACACGGCTAACAAGTGTATCAAGTGTCTGAGGCAAGATATGAACTCAGGTCCTCCTGACTCCAGGACCAGTGCTCTCTTCACTGTGCCACCTAGCTGCCCACATTAGCCATCTTACTGTATTCATCTTCCTATCTCTTCATTGCTTCATGAGCTTACTCTGTCATCTGAACAATACCTGCATTCTTTATTTCACTGGATTGTTGAGTAGTTGTAAAGTGCAATGGAAATGTGTGCGAATTATTATTATTACTCTCCCAATAGTGTTATAACAAAAACAGTAACAGTGACAATGACCATGACAATGGTGATGATGATGATGATGTGTGTGTAGTGTGGTGTAGTGGGTACAGTGTTAGAGCTGGGAAGACCCAAGCTGGAATCCTGCCTGAGACCTTACTACTTATGTGACTTTGGGTAACTTAACTTAACTCTGTGAATCTTATTTATAAAATTCAGGGGTTGGATTTGACCGTCTACATTCCCTTCAACTCTAACTCTATAATCCAGTGATTACAAAGACCTGTTTTTAATAGTCAAGTTTTATAAGCAGTTTGATGTAAAGAAAACATAATATATGTAGCGCTATTGCCTTGACAAAGCCCTTTACCCTGGAGGACGTAAGACATCGTCCTCCAGCCTCTCAGACTTTCAAAATGGAATAGCTGAGGGAGTGAGGTTGTAAGCAGTGCCAGGGGTACCTGGCACAGTATCTTCAATTTATGTTCATAGGAGTTGTCAAACCTCCTCACCAACTCAGAGGGATGGCATATTTGAAGTGAGGGCCAATGTCCATGCTGTCTTTTTTTGTGGGTATGTTTCACAGGAATATAGAATCTAGAACTGAATGGAATCTAGTTCAACCCTGTTGTCTTACAGAAGAGGAATCAGAGGCCTGGAAATATAAGTGAATTTACCAGTAATACACTTTTTTAGGAAGTAGGACCCCTGGGATTTGAACCTAGGTCCCTTGACTCCCAATTAGTGGAAATTAATCAATGAATGAATAAACATTTATTAAGTACCTTTTATATTCCTTTAAGGAACTTTTAATTTAGCAAGAGTTGATAATATATACATACATGGGTATCTATAGAAGTGACTCAAAAGAAATATAAAGTTTTTTGGGGGGAGAGGACACAGAGTTGAGCTTTTGGGGGAAGCTTGGAATTCTAAGAACTGGAGAGGGGAAGAGAAAATGTTTTACCTCTCTGCCACGAATCAAATTGTTCTATGAAAGAGAGCCATAAAAAAATGAAGTGTCGTTGGTAGACTGGGAACAAGGGCAGGAAGTGGAAAGAATAACCAAGTTTTCTGCATGGAGATTAGTTGAAGAGTGAATATGTCATAACACAAAGTCTGCTGGTTCCCCAAAACCAAGTATATGTGGGGGTAACAAGAAATAGAGATTGATAATAATCCTGTGAGTTGAGGCAGTATAAATAAATTGTTAATTCAGAGATTAAAAATTTACTTGGATAGAGAATATTACTGCCAAGGCTAAAACTGTATGGTAATGGCTTCTCCACAGTTCTTGGATCAGATCAGAAATTGGCCCATAGAAAGCAAGCTTCAACTAGAGCTGTGCTTTAAAAGAAGGCAAAATGGTCTAGTAGAAAGTGCCTTGGATTGGGAGTGAGAGGACCGAACTTCAGATCTTAACTCTGGCATTTATTTCCTGTGTGATCTGGAAAAGTCAGTTACTGTCTCTGGCACTCAGTTTGCTCAAATGTAAAATGAAAGCATGGACTTGAGGGAAGGTCCCTTTCCTGCACTGAATCTATGATTATATCTAGCAGCATCTCAGTGCCAATCTCAACTTCTCTGCTACTTCCTATCCTGTAGCATTCTTTTGTAAAGAATTTTTCCTTAAATTCTCTACAGAAGAACCACTCAGGGGACTTGAGAACTTCTTCTGGTGCTTTTAATGTTTCAAGGATACCAATATTTCACCAGCTTTTATCTATTGTGTTGCACTCTCCTTATGCTTCCTTTTCCAGTTGCACAAACTTATCCTTTATTTTTCTGGGCAGAAAATTTTTTAAATTAACCTTTTT
>CM053587.1:4569807-4605343 GCA_028646515.1 Pseudochirops corinnae
TCCTCCTCCTCCTCCTCCTCCTCCTCCTCCTCCTCCTTCTTCTTCTTCTTCTTCTTCTTCTTCTTCCTTTCTCTATATCCTCAGTACTTGACACAGAGTAGACATTTAGTAAAAGTTTGTCAGATTGTTAACTTGTGGTGCACATTGAGATGAATATACTATCACCAATAGTCAGTCAAGAAGTTTTGGCTTTAGACCTTGAACCTCAACTTGTGAGGATTACATACAGTGATTAAAAACTGGAGAGGGAACATGGAAGAGCAGATAGAGGACAGAGTCAGGAAGGTCTGGGTGAAGGTAAGATCTCTGACACAAATTGACTGTGTGACCTCAGGCAAATCTCTTAATTTCTCAGATGCAGTTGCCCCAGCAATTCTCTAAGTCCATAAGTAGCCAAATGGGTGCTAATGTTCATTAATCAGAGGAAATTTCTGTACTATGGTGTTTTTCGTATGGATAAAATCCTGAAAACGAAAGACTTTTGCTTTATGTATTAGCAGTGTATCTGATTCTTATGTGATTCTAAATCCCCCAGTTACTAATCCCACAGTTATTATTAATTAATGAAGGGATAGCTGTCTTTAAATTTCCTTATCCCATCATTATTATTGATTTATTCATTAATTAAAGGACAACTGTCTTTAAATGTCCTGGGTTTTTCCCTCTGTCTGTCTCTGTCCTTCTGTCTCCATTTGTCCCTTTTTCTCTCCTTCTGTCTTTTATGTCAAAGTAGCGCTTTATAAAAAAGAGTTACATTGTGGTAAAAGGTGTCTAGGTTATTTTCCATAGATTACAATGAATTGGCAATAAAGCTCCCTACCAAATGCCAGGCTATTGGAACAGCCATAAAAGAGAGAAGAGAGATGCAACAATATCCAGTCATTTGAGAGGAAGGCTCAAAATCAGTCCCTTTCTTCTTCTTCTCCTTCGACATAATGCTGTGCTAGCTACAAAAACAAGCAACAAGCAAACAATGTGGAGATAATGAATACCAAACTGTAACCAAGAAATCAAAGCCAAATCTGAGCTGATACTATTGAAAAAGCCAATTTGCCGATATCAGTAAACAAAAGAAAAACAAACCAAATTGACTTGCAGGTTTTGTTTCCTATAGTTTAAACTTTTTATTCTCCATCCATACTGGAGGCCAGGGGCTTTTCTCTAGTTGCTAGGCTCTTCAGTGTTCCCCAGCTTCCCCCACCCCATCCCATGCTTCCATACAAAAAAATCATTTGGGGCTACATAATAAAACATGAAGCCAAACAGAAGATTCTGCCATATTTATAGTCTGCAAAGAGTTTTGGGGTCCATAAGGTTGAAAAGTTCTATATAATTACAAATTGTCATTATAATAAAAACCCTTCAGGTTAAACAAGTCCTAGTGGAAGTTGGATTTTCACCCCCCAGAAAAGCCTATTCGCTTTCATTGATCAAGCCCACATTTCATAATTTCCAAGCTTCCTGGCATGTTCACACAGCAGTATGTGTATCCCATCTGGAACATATGGTCAGAGTATGTGGGGAGGCAACTGGGTTCTGTGGATTCCAATTCTGCCTCTGTAACTGGTCAGCTGTGTGACTGTGGTCAAGTCAATGAACATCTGTCAACCTTTGTTTTTGCACTGAGTATTTCCTTAGGTTGTTAGAAGGGTCAAGTTGAAATCACTTTGAGGAAGAAAAAAAGGGTGGCTTATGGAATGTAGGGCATTGAGGGCAAAAGCGCTGGATTGTACTTCATCTTAAGGTTTTCCTATGAGAAGTTACAATGTGTGTCTGTATACTTGTTGCATTTTAGCCATTGACCAATAGTTGTGTTGCCTTCTCATCTTCTTTAGAAGGACGTGGATACTTCATGGAACGATGGAGAGACGCTCAAGATGATTTTCAGCTACAGTTTCCTCAGCTTCTCTCCTCTCACTCTGTTCCATTTCAGAGTTTCCCATGTGTATTATATTTCATGTGATAAAATAAGCACCACCATTACCATCAAGAACACCCAAAACTGTTGAGAACCTCCTGAGTGCTGGACTCTGGGGACTGAATGTAGTATAGCCATCATACCAGGGGCAGCTAGATGGTTCCCCTCAGAGAGTACTGGAGCTGTAGTCAGGAAGACTGGAGTTCAAATCTGGCCTCAGATACTTAATAGCTATGCACCCCTGGCCAAATCGTTTCACCTCTGTTTGTCTTAATCTACTAGAGAAGAAAAGGGCAAACCACTCCAGCATCTTTGCCAAGAAACACTCCATGGACAGTGTTAGTGTGCTATGGTCCACAGGGTCACAGAGTCAGATATGACCGAATGGCTGAACAACAACAAATACATCACACAACCCCTATCCTCAAGGGATTTATGATCTGGGGAGCCGTGACATGTCTGTGTAATATGACTATGAGTCATGGAAAACCTCATGCCCTGAAGAATGAAAGTTGAGGGTCACCCAAAGGGCAGTGCAGAGGTACATGGTGTGTGAGCAAGCCAACACGTGACCCACAAACAACTGTGGAATTGGACGCAGTGTAAAGGATGTTATCAGAGAGATGCTTGACTGAGGGGAAAAAGATGAGTCAGATACCTGTGGATGCAAATCCCACTGTTAGGTGCGTGTGTATGTGTTTATAAACACATGCATGTGTATATGTATACATTTGTATATACGCATGTATAAGTGGATCTATTCATAGGTTGTGTATATGTATATACACATATGTTTATACATGTGCATATACATTGCATTTAGTATAAGTTCATGGATTTGTATACATTCATATATATGTGTGCTTATACATGTCAACATATACACATGTATGAGTGCAGTCTATTCAGAGCTTTCACATATACATGTGTGTTTATGCATGTGTACATCTACAGAGATACATGGACACTAAAATGTGGTTGAAAATAGAAAGATTCCCTATAGCAAACTATTTATAGCAGCAAAGAACTGAAAGCAAATGGGTGACTATCATTTGGGAAATGGCTAAATAAATTACAGCACAATGTAAGGAAATATTTTTCTGCCATAAGAAATTACAACTATGAGGAATTCAGAGAAACATGAAAAGACTGATATGAACTAATGTATAGGAAGTAGCAGAACCAATAAAATCCTACACATGAGAGCTGCAACAACGTAAATGGAAAGACCGTTAAATGAAAACGAAGGCTTTTGCTTTGGGCCCTAAAGAAGAGATGGAGTGGGACGTTGCACGCTGTCAAATGTGGCCAGAGGGACAGCTGGCTTTGGAGTAATGGGTTTTGTTGTTGAAGGGTGCAAGGGAAACCTGCCAGGGTGATGGGGCGATGGATATCTTTGGAAATGAACATGACGTTAAAAACAAAAGACATCAACAAAATTAGAAAACATTTAAAGGAAACTGAAAAGAAAAGACAAATGTGATCTGGTCAAACAGCAAGAGCGAGGGTTAATGCGCGAAAGCCCATTTACTTTTTCGGTATCCATATTTTGTCAAGAGATCTACAAGAAAGTGCCTAGCACAGTGGAATGGTTTCCCCATGGAGGATTTATAGCAAGGCACGGGCAAGGGAAACTCGGGATGAGCGGCTGGATGGGTTATGATCTACAGCATTAGAGAGAATATTCACAAAGGTGATACCACAGATCCAGCGAAAATTCAGATATTCTAGATGCCAAAATGCAGGGAAGAAACTGGATGATAAATGCTACCAGACTTCAAAGAAGGCTGTTATTAATAAAGACTGTGAGCAGCCCTAGAAGACCTCACAGAGGATGCCAGCCTCAAGGAAGGCTTTGAATCAGAGGTTGGACTTTGGGAGGCAACAGAGTACAGAGTCCAAGAAGGGTGCTGGATCAGGAGGCATAGGACATGTGTTCCAATACTGGCTTCCTACCCATATGACCTTAGGAGAGTCACTTCATCTCTGGTACACAGCTTCTTCATGATGACGTTGGACTGTCTGGCCACTAAGGCCTTTCTTCATCTATTTTTCTTTGATCCTGTTACTATATGAGAAGAGAGGAGCATTCCAAGCAGAAAAAACAACGTGAGTAAAGCTTCAGAGACAGGCTTGGGTTTGGCATGAACACAAATGAGTTCAGCAGTTTAACAAAGACCAAGAGTTGGCAAATGGAGTGAACATGGGATTTAGAGTTAGAGAAACTTGTCTTACTTATTAGTTGTGTGACCTGAGCCAACTCCTTTATCAATAGCAACAGGGAGTCCCAGACTGGAATCTGGTTCGAGAGAAAGATCATAGCTTTTGGTTCAGATTTTTCTGCATTTGAGGTAATGATGCAACATCCCTCCAACTAGGGATACTAGGGATACCCATCAGACAGTTAAAGATGTAGAAATGATGCTCAGGAGAGTGACCAGGGCTATTTCTGTTTAGTTACGTCCAACTCTTCATGACCACATTTGGAGTTTTCTTGGCAAAAATGATATTCAAGTGGTTTGCCAATTTCCTTTTCCAGCTCATTTAATGGATAAAGAAACTGAGGCAGACAGGGTTAAATGGCTCACCCAGGGTCACACAGCTATTAGGTCTCGGAGATGGAATTTGAACATATGTTGTTCAGTCTCTAAGCCTAGAAGTCTACCCACTGTACTACTTAGCTGCCCCTGACCAGGGTTAGAGAGGTAGATCTGAGAAACAAACCAGGAGAGGTAATAATTGAAGTGACAAGAAAGTGTGAGAGTTCAAAGGGCAGATCAAGAAACACCAAGCCTTTCGGGATGTCCACATTTAGGGACAGGAAGCAGGCGGAGCTAGTTAATGGAGAGGGAAGGCAGTTTCCAAGAGGTAAGAGAACAACCAGAAAAGGCTTGTATTCCAGAAGTAAACATCACCACTTGTGAAAGTCCTTCAAACAACAGTGATTCTTCACTTTGATCAATCCAAAAATGGAGAGATGTTTTCTGGAGATGATGGATAAATTCTATTATGATTCACTGGGTTATGAAGATCTCAGATTTAACAATATGAATTTAAATGAAATGGGATAAAATCTACAAATAGATGATATCCTTCTGAGGAGCCTCTGTGGCTTAAGGAGCAGCATTAATTGGACTGCCTGCAAAAATTTCCAATTTACATAATATTCCTCATGAGAAAGATTTACATTCAATTCCAAATCTGTTCTCTTAGCAGGAAGAAGACAGGTGACCAATCTATCATTCCCGGGTGCAGACCATCATCACATGTACCTCCCCTAACCCAAAGCACATACACTTAGGTCCTCTGTAGAGCACACCTATAAATCCATCTCACTTCAGAGTTTTCCACCTTTTAGGCCAATGGTGGCCCCTCAGCTGCTGGTGGGTATTTCTTGGTTTCTTAATTTGTTGCCTAGAAAATTACCTTGTGCTGAAGCAATTAGTGTCACATACTTTTGAGGAGAAAATTACAGCCTATCCCTATTCACTCTGCAAGGGTCAGGAATCTCCTGGGAGCTCCAAACCTTTTCAAGAGGCTCCATATCCTTAAAGCCTCTGACAGGCTCAACATTTCAGAGTGCCGTGTGACTAATCCACGCTGGTGCCACGGAATGTCATTCGGGTGGCAGACTTCGACCACAAGAAAGCAAACCTTGGCTCAGAAAAGCACGGGTCTGACAAGCACCCAGAGCATTCTGCATTCTGCCCCTCTCCCCTCACCCCCTCCCACATTAGGAAAAATGACTCATCATTTGTGTGGTTTGGGAGCTGTGTGTGAGGACGACTTCCTTTTAAAACTCTTGGAGGAAGACAGGACCTCCCAGGCTAGCTCATAGCCATTTCTATGGAGTTGATGGATAGAACTCTGTCAGACCATACAAGGAGGGCAACATTCATAGAATCATAAACCCAGAGCTGGAAGGGACCTTGGAACTCTTAGAGGCCCAGAGGCCTCATTTCACAAAAGAAAATGAAGTTCTAAAGAGTTTGAACACATTTTCTGGGGACAAACAACTAGCCGGTAAAAGAAGCCAGACTAGAAGCAAGCCTTGTTACCTCAAGCACTATGCTTCCCCTGCACCACAGGGCCTTTCTTCTATGCTTAAGAAAAATTTCTGGAAGGGGCCCAAGAAGGCAGCTCGTGGAGGTGACCACATGCAGACACTGCCAGGGAGACTGCTTGGTCTCCAGGAGTTGGTGGGCCTCCTCTACCTACCATGGAGTGCACAATGACAGTCAGACACTGGCGCGGTTTTCAGTTCCGGACACCATGCACAGCAGAAACTCTTTAAACGCCTCTGTTTGACTCATTCACTGACTGACTAACCGGCTGTATGAGGGCCTGATCCCAGGAGTCAGTTGTTGTTGTCATGCATTTCCCCTGACTTGTTTTTTAATTTTTGTTTTCTTGGCTCTCGGGGTCCTAGGAAATAATCCAGCTCTGGGTTTCTCCATCAGAACTATGGACTTAATGCCAAGACATAATTGCCCTAAGCTATACCCAGGGCAGCCATGCATTAATAGGGTAGTGCATTATAGCACTGCGCTAGACACTAAGGGAGATAAAAAAGAGAATATGGTTCTTGCCCTCCTGAAGCTTACAATCTAGTAAGAGGAGCCTCTCCTAGTAAGAGGATACTCTATCAACAGACTTTTATTAAGAGCCCATGTGTGCCAGGCACTATTCTAGACAATGCATACAATATATACACAGATAACTGCAATGTCCAGTAAGATTTGGTGAGAGTCAGTATGATATAGTAGATAGAGGTGATACTTTAACATAAAAACAACCAGGGTTCAAATACAGTCCCCCAACATGTACTGGCTCTGAGGCCCTGGACAAGTGGCTTAACCTCTTCATGCCCCAGGCAAATGCAGATAGGCATTACTGAACAGAGATTCCTCACTTTGGGGGAGTCAGCGCCTTAGAATGGTTTACATAAAAGAGCTACCTCCATTGTGAAATGGAATATCATTAGTAGTAGAAGGGATTCCTGGGAAGAGGGGGCATTGGAATTGAGCTTGAAAACAGAACTGCCCAACACAGGCCACACCCTCCTCAAGCTACCTGATCCAGATGAAAATGTAATTGGGGAATAAATAACGAAATGAGAATACAGTAGATCATAGATAATGTTAATATGTGGTTTTCTCAGTCTGCGTGCCAGCCGGCCTGGATAGCTGAGTGTCCTCCTCTCTACTTGAGTTTGATAGCCTTGCTTTAAACTGAGGATGAGATCAATAGACATAGAAGAGAGAGGACATTGCAAGACTAGGGAAGGTAATCAAAATAATCAGGTTTTCTGGCTAATAGAGACTTATTCTCTCTCTCCCTCTTTATATATATGTATATATATATATATATATATATATATATATATATATATATATATCCATTTATGTGTATATGCATATTCATATACATTTATGTGTATATATACACATGCATGCACATATGTATACAATACATATAAAGACATTCATATATGTGTATATGTACGCACAGACACACACACATTCCATGGATTATCAGGTCCTAGCACTCAATAAATATTTTTTGCATACCTACTACAATGCACAAAGAAATGGATTAAAATAAAACACTTAATATCAAAGCTATATTGAATAAGGTTTTGTGATCACTGTGAAACAAGGTGAGCCAAGTCATGGTGTCAATAAAGCCCAGGTATGATCAGGAAATGACAAATTGCTTGATGTGCATGAAGTTTAAGACATGTAAAAGAATGAGAGAATGTGAAAAAACTGGGGGAAAATGAAATGGCTCCTTCTTGTGGAAGGCCTTGAATGCCAAACAAAGGAGTGTGAACTTTACTTGCTAGACAATTAGGAACCGTAATTATTTCTGAGTAGAGGAGGGATGGTCAGATCCACACCTAAGGAATCTGAAAAGAGTGGAAAAGGTAGATGGAAGAGTAAGAGAGAGGAACCAGGAAAGCCAACCAGAGTGGCATTGGTCCTACCCTTCTTCGTGTTGGGCAGACACAGAAAACTCAACAAGGTCTAAAGATCTGGAAGACAGTGTGAAATCCACAGCTGGATGCCGTGAGATTTGGTGAGATTTCCTGAGAGCTCATCACAAAGCTCCAAATGAAGATGAGGTCCTCTCAGTAAAGGGAACATGTTCAGGAGGGATAGGAGTAGGGTAGGGGCTTCACACCCTTCACCCCACTGGCTCATTCTGTGCCCTACTAGTCTGCCCAGATGGGTCACACCCTCACAACAATCTCAATGGAGTAGAGACAAAGAGAATTAAGGAGTTAACATCAAACTGAAAGAGCACACCTGGGACAACCCATGGAAAATTTTTCCCTCAAGCCAAGGGAATTACTAACTCTGAGGGGAAAATCAAAATGTCATCTTTGAATGTGTGAGAGTGCAATTGGATTTCAATCAATGAGGAACTCAGACCTTCCTTAATCTGAACAACCACCTCTCCCTGGATGAATGGTTATGGTCCTGGGGCTCAGATGGGATAATTATGCAAACAGGCCCTGGATTTGAATTCTATGAGGTCTGAAGTGTCCCTGTGAAGAGCGCTTCAGTTTTGTAATTAAGTCCCTCGTCCTACTGCCACTCACCCCTATAAATCTGACAGAATTTTGTCTCTGTACCAAAGACCAACCAACAAAGAACATATCTCTTTGCTGGGCTTTTAACTTTCCCAAGCAAAGTGATAGATTGGAAGAATGAGGTTTGGGTCCTAAGAGGGAACATATTTTATAATCTTTTCTTCACATAATGTTTTTGATTATGTTTTAGCTTGATGGATTGAGTGCCCCTACGGCACATTCCCCAGGATCCTTTCATGGATTCTAAATGCATACATTTTTCTTAGCTTTCTCAATCACTTCTCCTAAATATAGTTCTGAAAATGTCTTCAGTATTCCTAGCACAGCCTCCCTCCCTTGGGTTCTACACTATAACAACCTATCCTTTGTGGAAATAAGAGATTGGAGGTCTAAAAAATTTATAGATGATTGAAATTAAGTAAGGGTTAAGGCTCAGATAAGTCAACAAGATTCTTACATTTGAAAAACTGTATGGAAGAGTGGATAAAGAGTTGAACTCAGGAAGACCAGAGGTCAAGCCCTACTTTGGACACATAAAGACTGTGTGACCCTGGTCTGGTCACTTAATCTCTTCAGTGCTCCTAGGTAACTCACTGAGACAACCAACCTACATTGGTAGAAAAAGTTCTTCCCTGGGAGCTCCCAGGAACAATGAATTCACAGGTCTAAGTCTATGTGTCTACAAGGTTTATTTACAGCTAGTTCTTATCAAGACAAAAGAGCCTACATGCAAATGCCAGCATATTAGTCAATCAGTAAGCTTTCTTAGGTACCAACTACATGCCAAGCTCTAGAAGATATCAAAAGATCATGATTTTTATCTGACTAATCAAAATTAAATCTATTCTCATAAACTATTATGTGAAAATGTGTGATTTAGAATGTTTGTCTTCTGATCTGCGATGTCTTTGTCTCACTGTGGAAGTCCTCAAAACTGATGCTGACCGCTATGATTCTAACTCCAAAAATGCTATCTCTGACTTGCCTTCCCTTTCCATTTAATAACAGCAACTGGTTTGTAACACGACTCAGTGTTTAACTGTAAGGTAAATGTGTTACAAAGTAATTTCAAGAACCTTCTGGACGTATTTCTAAAAGATGCGTCTTTGACTACATATGCAAAACAGGGATACTTGATGGATCTCTTTGTCCGTCAACCATCTTCCAAACAGCTGTCTGATATAACTAATAAAAATATCTTCTAACAGGTATGATCTCACCAGCCATGCTGCCTTCACTCCTCTCAGGCCCTCATTTCCATCCCCTGCCTTTGGCTCTCCCATGGATTCCAACACTGGAGCCAGCCAGGGCTTCAATCATCCAGCCTTAGCCTTATGGCGCCCATTTCAAGGCCTTCACCCACAATTCCTAGACACCTCCAGCCTTGCTATCATGTCTCTCCCCCCTCCTCCTGGTTCCCCTTTGTGTGTTGTCTTCACCCATTAGAATGTAAGATCGTTGAGGGCAGAGAGTATGTTTGTGTCCCCAGTACTAAGCACAATACTGACACAAAGTTAGGGCAATTCCATCTTCTATCAGAAGCCTTTCCCAGCTCCACTTAATGCTGGTGCCTTCCCTTCATTATTTCTTATCTATTCTGTATAGAGCTTCTCTGTGCTTATCCATTTGCTCCTTGTCTCTTCCACTAGACTGATGGCTTCCTGAGGATAAGGACTGTCTTTTGCCTCTTTGTGTATCCCCAGTGCTTAGCTTAGCTCTGTGCTTGGCATCTAGTAGGTGCTTAATAAATGCCTATTGACTGCCTGCCTAATAGTTGCTAAACGTAATGCTGAATGCCTCTGATTATTTGCTACAGCTTCTTCCGGATGTGGCGAATCACTTGCCCTGCACCGTCACTCCCTGTGCTCTATTACCAGTAGCCTAAAGTCTACAAAGATACTGGAAGATGACCAGAAATTTGGAGCAGGAGGGTACCTACCTCAGTCGTTGTCTAGTCCAAGCCTTTTGTTTAACAGATGAGGAAGTGGAAGCCCAGTCTTTGAGGTAACGAATATTAAGCACCTACTGTGTGCCAGACACTGAGTTCAAGTGCAAAGAAAGAAATTGATCCCTACTCACAAGGAGCATGGGAAAGTGAGGAGACCAAGTGCACAGGTCACACAAGTGGAAGGATCAGAACTTGAACTCATGTCCTTTGGATTCAGATTCAGCATTCTGCGCTCTGCATGCCACTTCTCATAGCCTAGTGATGTGTCTGTCTTTGAAGGACTACATGGTTGACCACGATGATTTAATTGATCACTGATTCTAGTCAAGAAACTGATGTGATTGATGTTTTCTTTGAAGTGACCTGTGGTTTGAACAAACCGACTGAATGAATCCATTGTTTGGGCATCTGGTAGATGATCTGGGAACCTGCTCTGCCCTGAGGGATGAACAAGGAAACGAAGCCTTGAATCTAAATACTAGGGTTCCCATTCTGACCCTCACCTTTGGCATAACCCCAAGTGACATCATATCCCTTATCTGTGAAATGGGAAGTTATCTCCCTCTCCTAGGTCATTAGAGGAAACTACCAATTAAAATGACTTAAAAGGCTTGTCAGTGAAAAGGTAAGGAATGAATGCTAAATGATAAAGAACTAAGGAAATGGGTCCAAATATTGCTTATTTTCAAGGGGTAAGTACAGAATGCTTCTGAGAAAAGGATGAAGCCACAGTCTGATAGTTTTAGAGCCAGGAGGGACTTCAGAGGCCATGTAGTCTGCAGCTGAGAAACTGAGGCTTGGGGAAGTTAAATATGACTTAGCCAAGGCAACACAGAGAGTAAGTGTCAGAGAAAGAATCTGAACCGGGTAAAAGATACCACCAAATCCAATATTCCTTCTCAGTATTGAGGAACATGACAGAATTAAGAACCAGCAAGTTTCAGCAGCTCATTTCTAAGCTCCATTCTCTCTTCAACCTATCCAACTTGCTAGCACTTCCCCTTCTTGAATCAATCCATTGATGAATCCTGAATACAAAATGACTGTTGAATTATGGAAACAGAGACTGTTAGCTTCCAGTATCAGAGGATGGCCTTACTTGTTGTGTAATTTAAAAAGTAACTTGCTAAGTCATTTTGAGTCATGCCTGACTCTTTGTGACCCCTTTGGTGTTTTCTTGGCAAAGATATTGGAGTGGTTTGCCATTTATTTCTTCAGCTCATTTTACAGATGAGAAAACTAGGACAAACAGGCTCAAGTGACTTGCCCAGGGTCACATAGTTAGTAAGTGTCTGATGCTGGATTTGAACTCATGAAGATGAATCTTCCTGATTCTAGGTCCAGTTGCCCATTGCAACACTTAGCTGTCCTTAGTGACCTACAGTAACCACTTAATAAATGTTTGTAATATCAGTTGACTAGCAAGGGGACCTTGGTCATTTTACTCCCACTCTCTGGGGCTCAGTTTTCTAATCTTGAATTCCCTTTCTGACTCTAAGAGCCTATATTTCTATGAATCTTCCTTCATCCTCCTCCTCTCCTTTTTTCTCCCAAAAGTCTGAAGCCAGGAAAGGAAATAGGGAAAGACACAGTCACAATTGAAGAGAAAAAAAAATGACTGAAATGGAGAGAGACAGAGATAAAAACAGACAGAGGGAGATAGAGACAGAGACAGAAAGAGAGACAGAGAAAGACAGAGACAGAGAGAGACAGAGACAGAAAGAGAGACAGAGAGAGACAGAGACAGAGAGACAGAGACAAAGACAGAGAGACAGAGAGAGACAGAGACAGAGAGAGATTCTAGTTCTTTCTCTCTGCCTCTTCTTTAGGTGTGGGGAAGGGAAATGGCACGTAAGCCAGTGGAAAAGACTTTGGGTGACATGATGACTCTTAAATCCATTCCATCTTACTGTCTAATAACCCTACCATGATCTTCGCCACACGGCTAAACCAAAAGGGACAGGGGGTGTATTTGTTTGATTGCATCTGTACTGTCACCTTCAAGCAGATCCGCATTTAAACAGGGCTTTTGCCCTCTGAGCCTCCCCGGGGTGTCTCTTTTTTTTCTTTACCCTTCCAGATCAAGTCAAACGTGGTGAACTAAGCTAAATATTTAACTTCACTAATGAGCTTTCTTGTTTTGTTTCTTGAAAGCTCCATTTTCAGAGGCTCTTGACTTTGACTTTGGACATCTTCATGTGGAGGGGGCACAATGCCCAAATCTGCCCACCTTCACCCTCCCACCTGCCTGGGCTGAACTACTTTAAGAGAGGTCCGACAAGGCAATGAGCTGAAAGTCAAGGTAACAAAAGAACTCAAGGTTTGCCTTGTGGGTCCTCTTTATTTGTCAGTGACTTGATTCATGCTTATTGTGAAGAAAGGAATTTGGAGCTATTTCAGGAATGTCAGTGATTCTGTCATAAAGAGACTTTGATCTTACTCCAGTTTCCCATGCCCATTCATTAACCGAAAATGTGGAAGCCAAGAGAGGGGGCTGGCTCATTTCTCCGGGTGACCGCTTACCATTTGAATCAGTCTCCTACCTTTGCACCCCTTCCCTCTACCAATAAAAAGCTCCAAGCCTTCCCAGATCCTCTGGCTAGAAGTTGGCTCTTTTCCTTTCCAAGAATATTTCCTCAAGCCAATACCCTGACTGGAAGCGATTCCTTTGAAAATTGAAAACTATGACCCAGGGAAGGCAAGTGAGGGTCAGCTTACTCCAGCTTTCTAATCAAGACTACTCCCTTCTGCTCTCTCCACCCTTGAAATCTCAAAGGAGATGGGATTTCCTGTTGGGGGAGTAATTCTAAGAGGGAATATATGGGTTGTTTTAATTGTATCTGGTCACAGTGAAGAAATCCTTATTCCTTTTGTTTTCAGCCCTTTTAAATATTTCTTTATAGGTTTAAATGCAACAGTGGTATTTTGGGTTTCTTCAGTGCTTTGTGACCAACTAGTTCTCCAGCAGTTTGACCTATTTCCTTTCCAGGGAAGTCTGGGGGATGGAGTTGGAGAGTCCTATAATGGAGAAACTCTGCTGGATCAGGCATATGTTTTTATGTAAGCAAGGATCAAAGCAAAGATCCCATTGTCTACATTTCTTCTGTTCTTCGAACTACAGGGAGTATAATTCTTCCAAATATTCCCCCCACCCCAACCACTGTATTTCCAAGTTTGGAGTGGTTTGTCATACAATGTCCTGGAGCTTTGTGCAGGATTCTTTTATGTTCTCTGCATTCATGCAGTAAAGCTCCCTAAGCGCCATTGCTGGGAGTGCTCATCTAATGTTCTCTCATCTCGGAAAAGAAATCACCAGCACACTTGTTCAAACAAACCTCATGCCAGCTTTCTCTACTTTTTAATCTTAGAAAAATGCTTCAATTATACCACGGGATTCTGAAACATGTTTATGAATATTTTTCCAAATGTTTTGAAGCTTAGGATTGAAAGCACTATAATTGTCAGGTGATGAGTTTGGGGAAATTATCTGAGGGTATGTGTCTGCCATGCAGGCTTCAGGCTTCTCTTACCACTCACAGAGGTCTGGGGGACAATGGGACCGATTGCCATTATCTTGAAATGCTTGACTAGTTCTAGAGAACTTAGCTTAATTTAGGAAACAGCCATGCATCAAGGTTTCCAAATGCGTTGTTTGTGTTGGCATCATGCTTCTGCTTTGTAAAGAGCACTTTGGACTTTTCAAGGAGCCATCTACCTCTTTTGACCTGTCTACATTATCCCATTTGAACCTCACAATAACAAGAAGATAAAGTACCACATAAATACCGTAATCTCTCTCATATCTGATGTGGTCCCAAAAGCACATATTCTAAATTTCTGTTTTCTGGGTAACAGAGACCAATCATATTCATGTTCCATGGGTTACTAATTCTTATCAATTAACAACTACCATTTTAGTGGGGATAATACAGTTCACAAAGAAAAAATTAAAAGAACAACATACATTTAATCTGAATGCTACAATGAACATGATTTTGTTATCCATAAGGAAACCAGAGTAGCTGAGGAATGGGGCCAGTATAATGGCCCTGGTTGTGTGGTATAGTTTGCAAAGTACAAGATTTGGTGTAAGAGAAGTTGAGTTTAAATCCCAGTTCTGCCACTTCCTATTTACATGACCTTGAACAGTTCACTTAAATCTCTCTATACTCTAGTTTCATTGTCTATAAAATTGTGGGATTGAACTAAATGAACTCTAAGGTCTATTCCACTTTGAATCTATGAATGCCAAGAAAATAATAAGCATAATAGACCATATTAATAATAAAAATAATGCAAATAACATGATTATTTTAATAAATGCCCCCAAAAATCCTTTCAAAAATACAATTACCCATTTTTTGGAATGTTAAAAAAGTAGGAATAAATGGACTTTTCCTTGATATGAACAATGACATCTAGCTAAATCCAGTAGCCAGCATTATAGGTAAAGAAGAAACAGCATAGCCTTTTCTAATAAGATCTTGAAGAAAGCAAGAATATCCATTATAACAACTATTATTTGATATAATATTAAAAATTCTAACTATGACAATAACAAGGAAAAGAAATTAAAAGAATAAGCTTATAGGCAAAGAAGAAATGAAATTATCCCCTTTTGAAGACATGTTGGAGCCATTTTTAGTCATTGTCATGATCAGAGTTCTCACCTTTTTTTTTTTACAATGTTATCATCATTGTGCAAAATGTTTAAAATGTTACAGTCACTGTTACAGTCGTTACAAAAATTCATTCTCTTGGTTCTGCTCATTTCATTTTGCATCAATCCATGTGAGCCTTTATAGGTTTCTTTGAATCCATCCCTTTCATCATTTATTACTTCACAGAAAGGGGGCCATCTCCAGTCACTTGATCTATATCTAGCCACTAGACCCAGATGATGCCAGAGGAGAAAGTGATGCTGGTGACCTTGCACCCTCCTAACTCACTTAAATCTAATTCACTTTCGAGTCATGACATCATCTTCCCGATGTCATAGGCCTCTTTGAAAATGAAGGACAAGTAACACCAACTTCACAGCAATAAGGAGAGAGTGAATCCTAGGCATGAAGAACAGCCAGTACAAAGATATAGAAACAGGAGATGGAATAGTAAGAAAGCTAGTATGGCTACACTACAGTATGCATAGAATAGAGTAATACGTAATAAGGTTGAAGAGGTAGGATGGGGCCGGATTGTAAAGGACTTTAAATTAAAATAAAGGAGTTTATATTTGATCCTAGAGGCAATAGGGACCCATTAGAACTTATTGAGTACAGAAGTGGTGCGGCTGGGCTTTCATTTTGGGAAAGATCACTTTGGAAGCTTTGTGAAGGACGAATTGGACTGAGGAGAGATGAGGCAGAGAGACCAATTTGGAGTTTGTTGCAAAAGTCTAAAAGTGAGGAGTGATGAGGGCCTCAAATTAAGGTTGTGGTAGTGTGACTATAGAGCAGTTCGAGATGCTTATAGGACATTTCATTTGAAATATCTAATAGACAATGATAGGTTACCAAAGCTCAGGAGACTGATGAGGGTTGGATATATCAATCTGAGAGTCATCAACAGAAAGACGATCATTAAATCGTTGTGAGCTGATAAGGTCACCAAGAAAGAAAATACAGAAAGAAAAGAAAAGAGGACCCAAGGGAGAGTCTTGGAGTACACAGATGCTTAAAGGGGCAAGCAGATGATCAAAATCCTGCGAAGGAGAACAAGGAGGAGTGGTCATCTGAACCAAGAGAAAGCTGCGCCTCAGAAACCGAGAGGGGAGAAAGTATCTATGAGGACACTGTAGCCAATATCAGCTTTTGGAGAGAGGTCACGAAGAACAAAGATGGAGAAAAGGCTATTGAATTTTTTCCAGAGATTTTAGGTAACTTTGAAGGCAGCAGGCTCACTTGAGTAATGGAATTGCTGGCCAGTTTCAAAAGTGTTGAGAAGACAATGAGGAGAGGAAGTAGAGGCAATCATGTATAGACAGATTTTTCTAGGAGTTTGAGAAAGGGGAGAAGCCTAAAGAGCAGTAGTCCGAGGGTGTAGGAGGGGTGGTTGTTGTTATAAGAATGAGGGGAGGGGGCGTCTAGGTGGCGCTGGAGTCAGGAGGACCTGAGTTCAAATCAGACCTCAGACACTTAACATAAAGCTAGCCATGTGGCCTTGGGCAAAGTCACTTAACCCCAATTGCCTTCCTTCCCCCTCCAAAAAAAAAAAGGGAATGAGTGGACTTGGGCAGCTAGGAAGTAAGCATTTCATAAGAAGAGAATGAGGATAAGAGGGAGAGAGGGAATCCTTGTTAAGGCTATTTGGTGAAGTAGGAAGGGAATGCCACCAACATATATTTAAAGCTGGAAAGATTACTTTAAGATTGGGGGGGGGGGGGGCTGTATTTTTTTTTGATTGAGCTCTTGAGAGACAATTTTCAGCCAGAACAAATCCTTGTTTTGTAGAGAAGAAGAATTTTTTTCTAAACCATCTACTTATTTGTGGGGAATAAGTAAAAGGATGTAATTTTTATCATTGTTACTGCAGATTTTCCTTTTTAAAACCACTTAATACATGACTTCTTACGGGTTTGATGTTTCTTTTCTTTGTCACAATCCTGTTCCATTGTCCAATAAATTAAACTGGTTGGGCCATTGCAATAAAAATAGTTGCTTTGAAGTGTAACCTTAAATGTCTAATTTCCTACCAGCAATAATGAGGCTTTATCCAGTTATTTTTGGGGTCCTGTTGTTTTTCTAACATGTGTGGCTGTCTAACGACAAGATTTTGCATTCCAGATGTTTTGGCGAGAGAAAGCAGTAAACGAGTGTACACATCTCAGAGCCCCATACCACCCAAGTAGCTGTTATGTCGACTGGCTGGTGTAAGTCTGTCCAGACCGTTCTCCTCTCCTCCACCCACTTACTTTTCTTTTTTTTTAATGTTTCTAACCCTTTAGTCATCAACACAAAATAACAGAAATTCTTTTATGCCACTTTTATTACATAGATATCTAAAGGCAAGGGGAGGTGCAAAGCTGCACCCAACTAAAAACCATGTGGTTTTAATGAGAAGAAAGAGATGTTATAATTAACTAATAAGCCTAGACTCCCCGGTGGTTAATAAGGTAATTTGCCACATGATTAAAGGTATATGTAAGTAAAATATCTGTGGTAAAAAAATAATCTAGCTCAAAATGGGTGCTGTTTGAGAACCTAGAATGTTATTCAATTTAGGTATTGTGAATCATTCCCTGGAAACAGATAATGTACACCAAAAATAAATGGTCCCTTTCCCATTTTTTAGAAGTGTTATCTTAATTCTCTCAAAATGGCAAAGGCATGACATGAAACATAGTGAAACATACAATACAGCCTTCTAGCTATCACCTCTGACAAAAGCTTCTCACTGCCCACTGTGCTGTGGATGATAGCCACAGCATACTAAGGGTGCCAAAGGTAAATAATGCAGGTCTGAGCCAAACCGACTCAACAGACATATATTGTATACCTACTCTGTGCAAAGTGAAAGACATCATGGCATAAAGAGCCAGGGACTGAGTCAGGAAGCCCTGCTTCTGACATGTACTGGCTGTATGACCCTGGGCAGGCCACTTAAAATCTCAGTTCTCCAGTCAAATCTCAAAGACTTTAAGTTACAGAAGAGTTCCTCTAATACAGTGGTTCTCAACCTTCCTAATGCCCCAACCCTTTAATACTTGCATGTGGTCATATCTGCATGTGGGCAGACTCGCCTGGAGACAGATAGAGTAGTGGTGTCTCAGTTCCTAAGACCATCAGAAATATGTGTTTTCCAATGGTCTTAGGCGACCCCTGTGACTCCTGTGGAAGGGTCGTTCCACCCCCAAAGGGGTCGTGACCCACAGGTTGAGAACCGCTGCATTAGCTCCTTTACCAAGGAAATCCCAGTTCCAGACCTTTCCTCTGCCACCTCCAAATGTGGAAGTCATTATAGTAGGCCCTGGGATCCTAAACGGGAAAGTAAATATAGTTCTTGCCTTCAAGTAGCTTACTTTCTATTGGGAGGAAGCAAGATGTACATGTAAGAGAAGCTGGGGTTTTTTTTTTTAATTCTTTTTGTCCTGACTTGGGATTTTGTTGGTATTAAGGAGCACCCACTGAGGCAATTCCTCCTATTCTCTTTCTATGACCTGGCTCCTCCCTAGCTTCCAAGCCCACTCATTCTTAATACAACAACAAGCTTTCCTCTCATGCTCTCATGCCTTTTGCTCAAAGATCTAGACCTAAGAGGGATCTCAAAGGCCATATAGCCCAATCTCTTCATTTTGCAGATGAGGAAAGTGAGACCCAGGAGACTTCAGTGACTAGCCCAAGATGGTGCAGGTGGTGGGCCTACAACTGCTCCACACTTCATAGTTGTAAGAGAGTCTCCTGGAATGCAGAGATCTTAAAAGACTTGACATCAGAATGTGTCAAAAGTGGGACTTGAACCCAGATCTCCTGCCTGGAAAGGTTAACCTCATACCTACTGTATCCTACAATCAGCGATTATTTGAGAGGGAGGCAGCAAGAGCAACTAGGTCCTGCTTTGACTGATATCTGGAATGGATCTCAGAAGAATAAAGGAAAAATGATGGATGAACAGGTGGTTGCATTTGGCAGACTGAAGCTTCTGGCACATTAAACTTATTTTAAAGATGTTTCCACTTATTTACTGATGTTCCAAATCTGGGGCTTATATTTGACCCTCCCATCTCCCTCCTCCTTTCACATCCAATTGTCAGAGTCTGAGAATGCTGGCAAGGAGAGTTTAACTGGGTGCCCTACAAGGTTGGGGCAGAGCTGACCACAACAGGCCTAAGTTCCTCCCTTATTTAGGAGGCCCAACAATGAGACTTGGTGGAAAATAGATGCCCTACTGCCTGCCACCCTCTTATGCCAAGGAAGGCAAGATGTGTGGACAGAAACCTAGTGTTGTTTTGGTTTTTGTTGTAGACCACTTTGGTAAGGGGTTCAGGAGGATCAGAGTCTATGTATAGTAGAGAAAGGGAGCATCCAGGAACTTGGAGCAATGGAAATTGTGTGGGAGAATCTGCCTTTGGGTAGAAGCAGAGTGGCTTATGGCAATTGACTTGTATGAAGGCTGAGGTTGGCAATTCCCACAGATGGAAGAGATCGTCATGTGAGAATGAATACAAGGGCAGGGACTTTGGGCACCTTTGGGTTCTGGGTCATAGTGTCTTTCTGATGAATCAATATCAATAGTGGGGAGAAATAATGAGTTGCACAATACAATCAGATGTCTAACCAGAATGGGCAAATTTCTGAGCTCCCTGTAGTTAATACAAGAGAAGAAAGTGTCTAAGGGACACGTTGGGGCATGAATGAGTTTATGGGAGATCCCTGACACCAAATAGTTGCTCCTGATTCTGCCTCTACAATAGGGGAAGGACAAGGAATTGAACCTGTGATTTCATTGGTATGAGGAACTCCCCTGTAAGGGAAGTACCACCACCAACACAGGTCAACACCTCTACAACTTGGAGTTTTAAAAGAATTGCCCAGTTTTGTAAACTGCCTCTGCTCTCTCTCTAGTTTGTCCTAGGTTCTCCATTCCTAACAATGAATGGCCTCCCCACTGGCCCAGTACTGAGAACTCTGCCACTGTTGTCAGTGAACTGGCCCCTTGGTACAGATCAGTAGCCCAGATGTCTGTGGAGATGGAGCCTGCGGGCTGCAGGCTTGTGTGAGAAATATCCTCAGTGACCAGACAGTCTGGCTAAAATGTTGGCTGTTGCACACAAATGACCACTAACAACACAGTGACCCTCCTTGGCTGTTGTACGTTTATATAACTGATAGGAAGGAGAGTTGGCTGAAGTCCCCCACCTAACATGAAAACTAAGGGCCAAAACAAGGTTCGTCTTCAATACCTCTTTACACATATGGAAAATGTATCACCAATAAGCTTTCCTTCTGGGGAAGACACTGGTGACACAACAATGAGAAGAAAGGGAAAGGAAAAAGGAAACGGAGAAAGGAAGGAAGTAAAAGGAGGTGATAATAACAGGCAATTGGGAAGACCTGAGTTCAAATCCAGCCTCAGACACTTCCTAGCTGTGTCACCCTGGGCAAGTCACTTAACCTCCTTTGCCTCCGTTTCCTCATCTGTAAAATGAGCTGGAGAAGGAAATGGCGAATCACTCCAGGATCTTTACCAAGAAAATCCCAAATGGGGTCACACAGCGGAACAACAATAAGGTCACTAACGACCAATCAGAGTTATTCTGTTTAAATACCTCAAATTGCTTCATAAATGTAACAGCAGTGTGGTTGGGTGAGTCTTGGCCATCAAAAGACCCGAATCCGGGCAGACTCTGATGCTTAGAAGGTGGGTGGCTATGGGCAAATCACGTCTCTACTCAGGAGTTCAGTTTTCTCATCTGAACTTCCCCCTCCCCAGTAACAATGACTGCCATTCATCTCAGCAAAGCTATCTGAGTTATTATTATTTTTATTTTTCCCCTGTAGACTATAAGATCTTTTACTCTGAACTTTCAGCACCCCGGTGCTGACCAACCTTTCTCACTGATCTAAGTGGCTAGTTGAGCTGACCATGGATGGCTTCTGTTGGTCTCTGACACTTCCTAGCCCGGTGGCCATGGGCGAGTCACATCTCTAAGCCTCATCTGTGAAAAATGGGGCGAATAAAACCTGAAGCCTCCAGCTCAGCAGGGCTGCTGTTGGACTCCAATAAATTAATACACAAAAGCCCTCTGCACTCTTTAAAGAGCAACAGAAATATCAAGTGCTTGCTGCTCCTCCTTTTGAGCTGCCTTATGCATGGGAGTTACTATCACCTGGAACCTTCTTTGCCTACGGGCCCAGAAACCTAGAAAACTGATCTGCTCTAATAGCATTTACACAAGAACTCGAAACCTCTGTCTGCTTCTTCCTGCCAAAATATATCGCTTTTGAGATAATCATGGAAAGGACTTAGTAAGCAGTTCCCAGCACTGGGAGTGGCTCTGGGGGGCATAAAAAGCATACTAACTGAGAGTTCCCACCTCTGAACCCCGGCTGAGGCAGCCGCTATCAGCACCTGTATCGTGCATCAGGCCTTCAGTGTTCTTTTACTGCACAGTATGGTTAGCTCTCATTGCAGGTGCCCTGGCCTTATCTCCCCATCTAGATTGTAGGGTTCTGCAGGGCCTGTACCAGGACCTGGTTTTCTGAGTCATCTCGACTGGGAAAGAGCCTTGGGCAAATCCCACGGACATTTTTGTACAGGTGAAATCTGTTTAGAATTCATTCAGAGTCGAGCCTTGTGGGCAGCACACAGTATGGGGGGGTGTGTGCAAGAGCCTAGATTTAGTCTAAGTAGGATTACCCCAATGATAGGAGGAGGAGGGCTCAAGGGAGGGCTGGGAGGGCTTAAATTCTCTTTTAGCACTCCCAAGAACCACTTGTTCTCCCATCTGACTGAATTGTCATGTCCTAGATCAAACTCTTGAGCATCTTATGCTCACAGACTACACAGATTATGGCTCAGGCATGTCTTGGTTTTCCAGCACACACTGAGGCAAGCATTGCCTTCCCTCTGGGGAAGGTACTGTGCTAGGCACTGGGCATACAAAGATGAAGGGAAGGGAAGGAGGAAGGGGAAGGGGGAAGAGAGAAGGGGAAGAGAAGGGGGAAGGAAAGGAAAAGGGAAGGGGAAGAAAAGAAAAGAAATAAGAGAAACAGACCCTGACCTCAAAGAGCTTCCACTCTTCTGAGGACTCCAGTATGAACTCTCAAATGCTCAGATGGATCTCCTTGATGTGGGTATTCCTGCCAAAGACATAGATCACAAGCCATTCAGACCTGCCTTATTTTTGGACTCTTTACCATGAACTTTCATAAGGGTCAAAAATCAGCATGCAGTCCTAAGAGGGCATGCCAAAGGTACTCCTCACTCCAGGGTGTGCCAGCACGCCTAGCCTTCCTTGACCAACGCAAGCCTATACTTATACTGCATTTTAACCAGGCCCTGTCTATCATACGAACCCTACACTTCAAGTCCAGTGCTCTTTTCATTACCCTGCAACCCACTGGAAACTGCCGCAAAAATACACAAATTTGATTGATTTGTCGCAACACTAGGGCCTTCCAATATGAAGTGATCACCGATGTTGGAAAGGACCCAGGAACAATAAGATGACTTCTGAGAGACCTTCTCAGCAGTCAGTAAGCATTCATTAAACCTCTGCTATATGCCAGACATTGAGCCAACCACTAGGGATACAAAAAGAGGCAAACATCTGTCCTTGCCTTCAAGGAGCTTACAATCTAATGGAAGTCTAGGTCGAGCATTCCAAGCCTGTCATTCTTTACAGTATAGGGTGGTGCCTTTTCTTTTTCCTCTGTATACTCAGTGCCTGGTATAATATCTGATATATGCCAGGTACACAAAAGATTGTTCAATTGAACCGATTGTGAGAAAAGTTTGTCCATTACCACATTATGTAACCAAATGCTGAATCCCACCCCCTGTCTACTGCACCTCCCAACAAATTACTCCTAGAAATGAAGTGGACATCTTAGTGCCCCTCAAGACTAAGGCAGGTAAGCACTATTATAAAGTCTTTCCTGATCTCCCAGCTCCCACTCATGAGAACAAGAACATATCCAGCTGCATGCACTTAATTGGGAAAAACGTCAAGGAAGTAGTTTGCGGGTCTTTCTTCTCATTGGAGAAATTCGTATTTCAGTCAAACTCTGGCTCTCCAGGCAAAACGACCGTTCTTCATAGCCCAGCCTCCCCTGTGGTCATCACTGTTATTTTATACCTGGGCAGCATAGGCTCATAATGAGCACCCTACAGCATCTGGCACCCAGGATCACAGCTCTAAAGCCAGAGGGGACCACAGAAGTCACATAGTCCCCACTCATTTTGCAAAGAGAGAAATTAAGGCCAAGGGAGCATATGTATTATGCCCAAGCTCATCTAGGTAGGAAATATGAGAAGAGAGAGTTGAACCGAGGTCATCTGACACCAGAGCCAAAGTCTTTCCACAAGGACCCTAAAGAGCTCTATGCCAAGGTGAGAGCCCAGAAGCCGCCATGACTAACTACTCTCTCCAGCCATCTTCTTTAGGAGAGTTCACAAGCCAACCAGAAGATTCCTAGCAGGATTAAGACTAGCTTTTGTGGGAGAAAGTTGTTCTGCATCTAGTGAATCAGCCTAGTACTATCTACCTCATGGTACAGTTAAGGAAACTGAGGCATTTGAGCATCCTTTCCCCACTACGTGTTCTAAGTATCTTTCAGAGAATTGTTCAGGCCACTCTGGAATCCATTTCTTATTTCTACATCTCCCTTTGGGGTCACAAAAGCAGGAAGAATGGGTACAGATAACAATCACTTTCAGACTATGTGCCACTGAGTGCGGTATTTATCACACACAAGCCAGATGGTTGGGGAGTATGGAAAGCACCTGGGTCATGACAGGATTCTGTGGCGCTGACAAGGGACATTCTACTCCTTCCTGATGGTGTGACAGGTGGTGTTTCCTGAGCAGAGGTTCTTAAGTTACATTTAGAGTCAAATTGGCCCAAAGGGGAAAGAGGCCTTTTGCCCAGCGAGTCCCTTCATTTGTGGGAAGGGAAGGCTCCCAATAGTCTGGGGGCCCACAGGGGCTTTCCTCTAATCCGTTCTGATTCTAATTACATATTGCTGGAACCATAGACAGAAGAGATGTCAAGCATGGAGTCTATGTGACTGGAGACAAATCCATAGGTGCAGGAGGAGGCCCCCTTGGAGGGGAGGGGTGACTGGAGGGGCACCAGGAAACCCATCTGTCCCCGATATCTTTTCCACTGGCCCTGGCACGGTGCCTGAAATCCTTGTATCACTTGCTCCTCTGGACTAAGACTTTCACAAGATCACAGGATTCAGAGCTTAAAAGTATTCTAGGCCCATCCCTCACTGTGAAGATGATGAAACTGATGAAGAGGCTTCTATAAGAATATACAGCTTGTAAATGGTAGAATGTTGATTCAAATCCAGGTCTGCTGATTCCAAGGTTCTCCCTGCTATGCTGCCTTCTCCTAGTTCTCTTCCTGTCTGCTTGCCTCTCCTCAAGTCTCCTAAATCATCATCTGTCTCCTACCCACCAGGCAGGGGTTGCCCCTCAATGTCAATCCTAAACCTTCTTCTCTGTCTCTATCTGTGTGTATTTCTCTGTCTTCTCTCTGTCTTTCTGTTTGTCTGTCTCTGTCTTTCTGTCTCTCTCACTCTCTTTCTGTCTCTGTCTCTGTGTCTGTGTGTCTCCCTCTCTGTATCTCTCTGTCTCTCTGTCTGTCTCTGTCTCTCTTTGTCTCTTCTCTCTCTCTCTTTGTCTCTGTCTCTCTGTCTCTCTCTGTGTCTGTCTCTGTCTCTCTCTGTCTCTGTCCCTCTCTCTCATCAGTCACAAAGTCTCTAATTATATACAATTAACCCTACAATCTATATATCCAACCCTTGTCTCTCTTCTTAACTCCAGTCTCCCATTGCCAGCTTCCTGCTGGGTGCTTAGAAAGTCTGTTCAGTTAGCATCTCGACCCCAACATATCCAAAACAAAACTTGCGAGCAGCACCCACAAACTCTCTCCTCTTCCAAACTTTGCTATTTCTTGGAGGCCAACGCCAATCTTCCGGGCACCCAGGTTGGCAACTCCAGAGTCATCTGAGACTTTGTCTTCCCCTTCACTTCTCTTGTCCAATTATTTGCCAAGTTTCATAGGCTCTATGTCCACTTCTCTTGCCTAGTTCAGTCTCAATGCCTTTCTTCTGGATATTACAATAGCTTCCCAAGTATCCTCTCCCTGCTTCCAGCCCCTCCCTCCCTCCAGTCCTTCCTTCAGATAATTGCCAAAGTAATGGTCCAAGACACCAGTCTGACCACGGCCCTCTCACACCCCTACTCAAAAACCTACTGTGTTGATCAGTCCCCTATCTGTTAGTTATTACTAAGCACTTACTGTGGGTCTGGCCTGTCCTGAGCACCTTACAGTTATCTCTTGATCTTTACCACAATCTCAGGAGGCAGGTTGCATAGTAAGTAAGCACTTACCAAATGTTTGTCCAGTGGAATTAAATTACACCAGACTGTATATAAATGTTATCTGGATGACACAGTGCGCTCAGCCAACACCCGTCATGAATCTTCAGGCTCCAAGTATTTTATGCGATCAGCTATCGCGTCATACATCAAGACCCTAAGAAAATGAACATAGGGAGTGCAGGAGCTTAACAAGGGGAAACACAAAGGAAAAATCTATCAAACCAAGGCTTCCAGGAGGAAGGAGGAGATGGCAGTATCTAGGAGTATCTAGAAGTCAGCACAAGGCTGTTGGTGGCTATATGGGGTATGGCAAGCATGAGAAGAAAGAGAAGGGAAGAAAAGAGGTGGAAAAGGGAATGACGCCAAAGACATACTCTTTACTGGATTTATAATTTTAGCTGCTATGGAGCAGAGAGGCTTGAAGATTCTTGTTCTTTTAGCAGAAGACTCCAATTCCTTCAAGCCCCCTGACACCAAGACTCCTCCACCATCCATCATACCAGCACGCCAGGAGGGACCTGCCACTTCAGCTGTTTCTCCTGCCCTTGGGATTTCTTTTTCAGGATCTTTCCTTCTCATAGCCCGAGGCCCTCTTGCTCCAAAGCTGGGAACCCTGGGCCCCTTGTTACAGACAGGCCTACATAAATATAATAGATATTTGCAGTACATCAAAAGCAAATTGTCTAAAGGCAAGTACACAAAGGGATGATTAATAAATTTTAGGAAATCAAAGTGATGTCAGAAGCTGTGCATTTTATAGAGCTTGCTCATTAAAACCAGGAGACAACGAGTATTATGAATAGAGGCCAGCTACAGTGAGCCTGGCCATGGCAGACCCTACAGTCTATTATCTCATCACCTCGTCTCTACCTTGTATGGATGCCACCTGTCTTGTTTTGGACTGGTATGGATGGGGTTTTCTAGTCAAAAAAGCAGGAAGAAAAAGATTCATGTTGTGCTTTTATATAGACCATGGGAGCATCTGTTTTTATCCACAACAGGACTGCTGGACTGAAGGACACATGCCAGGATTTTTTCTTTTCCAAATGATTTTTGGAAGTACAGATGGAGAATGTCTGGCTTTCTTTCAGAGCTAATACTTTTCAAATGCATGGGAAAAAAAATCCCACCAAAGATCCAGACATAACTTGTTTGTGTGTACCTTCCACATAAGCTGCTCCAACTTCCAGAGTTGGCATCTTCATATCTTGGTAACCATTAGTAAATCTAGCATGTATAATCTGCTTGATTCCTTAGAGTGAGGGGACCTGGAATCTTGCAAAAGACAAATTTAAGATTTATATATAAGAAGAACTGTCTCGGAGCAAAAAAAAATCCATCTGAATGATCTTTGTAGAATGTAGATTTAGAAATGGAAGGGACTTTGGACCAACCTCTTCATTTTACAGATGAGGAAAACAAGACATAGAAAGGTGAGCTTGCCAGGGTCACACAGTCAGTATGTCTCAGGCAAGACTTGAATACAGATCTCCCTGACTCAGAAGCCAGATAGAGTGCAGCTCTCTATACACCTGACCCTTCTTCTAAGTATCTGAGAAACAACATTAGAGAAAGTTTAGTATGATATTTTGATTTTTTAAAAAATATTTAAACCTGGCTACTTTTATTTCTTGAGTGTCTGCTACATACAAGGCAAGGTATCCAGCACAATGGGGAATGTCTAACAGGGACATCACTGGAAAACTACAAGTTTGGAGACCCGTATAAATGGTTTACAGCTGGCTGGCTGAGATTCAAAGTAGTCACTCTTTACTGATGTGTAACATCTCCTTCTACTTGAAGCCTTAGAAACACAGTGTTCTAAAGCTGGTCTCCAAAGCTTGGGTTAGAGATGCCCAGACCATTCCATATGTGGATGCGCCATATCAATGTGTCAGAGTAAGAACTGAAGAATCTCTGGGTTGTTTCTTCTAGTACCATATCAGGGAGGCAGATGTTAAATGAATTTCATTTGGCAAGATGCAACTTTTCAGTCCTTCCTTGAGACAGAATCAGTAGCTCAGTATCTGGAACGTGCTTTGGAATGTCCCCCTCCCCATGGTGACAAGGGGGAAGTAGGATTTGAGTAAAGGACCAGGAAAGCCAAAGGTAGTAAAGGTTACACGAGAAATGGACGATGGATATGACCGATAACGCACATTAGGCGGAGGGAAATTAGGAGCTCTTCGTATGACATGGAAGAGTGATAGCTCAACTAGTTTTCAGAGTTAGTAACACACAATGTCACACGGAAAAAACTGTTCCTTATTTCTTGAATAAATATTCTTTGATCCGGCAGGATCATTAATTAGATGTTCTTAAATTCAATTCAGTCTGAAAGTCCAGTATGTAAATGGATCCATGATCTTATCAATATCAATATTCTGTCTATGGGGTAGATCTAAATCCATTCATGATTTTTCATCCCATGCGACTCTGGTACATTTTCTCCCATAAATCCTCCACAAAGGATCCCTCCAACTCTGATAAGGCAGAGGTCTTTGATTATTTTGTGACACAGCATTTAGGCTCATTTGTCAGCCCTCATCCTTCCAACATGATAAAATCACCTCTTACAGGAAATAAACCCATAAAGCACTCCATAAAAGCTAACTTTTTTTTTTTGAGGCAGTTAGGTAGTGCAGTGGATAAAGGAAGACCTGACTTCAAGTCCAGCCCCAGACACCATCTAGATATGGGACCTTAGGGAAGTCACTTAGTCTTCACTTGCCTTGGTTTCTGTATTTGTAATCTGAGGATAGTAATAGCACTTGCCTCCTGTGGTTACTGTAAGAATCAAAGGAGATAATGTTTGTAAGGCGATTTGTAAACCTTAAAATTGTATATAAATGCTAACTGTTATAACTGATGTATTTTGTAATACTTCTTGTGTACAAGACACCAGTGATGATATGCTGCAGCCTACTTGTATTCACAATATTATATTGATTATTTCGTTTGCAAATTGCAAAATCTGCAATTTTGATTTTTCAGAAAACGTGGTATTCCATGATTCCAACTATGTAGTATTCCAGGGGATTATTGTTGTTGAAAATGTGGACTCTTATGTCAGGGAGCAGTTTAAAATCATTAAACAAACTATGACATTTCCCAACTACAATCTAGCCCAATCTTTTCTTGCCGAGTTCTGGGTGCGGCTGCCGTGACTGACCAAAATATTTCTACTGATGGACTAAGCCAGTGGACTGCCCATCCAACAGCAGGTTATCATAATCTGGACAACATGCGTTTCTGCATCTGTAATCCCCACACCTAGCAGAGTAGTTGCCATATCGCCACTGGTGTTCAACAAATGTTTGTTAGATGAGTGATTGATTGATTGATCCATCTCCTTTTTTGTTTCCTAGGTGCATAGCCAAACTGATTTCTTTTGAGTAGTGGTAATCTTCACCTAGGAGACCCTGTCCTATTCTGGGGCTTCATGCAATTACCACAATGCAGAAACACCTAGAAGGAATCCCTCTTCTATACAGGTTTTGTACAGGGCATTCTCTGCAAAAATGAGGAACACCTTTGGAGTAGAAAGACTTACCTCTACTAAATCTTTCATGACTTCAGAAGATCATAATATAAAGTTTTCTATGAGGTTTGGTTCTCAAGGAATCTAGCATTATCTTAATACATGCATAATAATTATCTTGTTGGAGGATTTTATAAAGATGCAAAAGTAACCCAGTGAGTTGACAGCTGCTGACCTTCTTCAAGGATATTGCCTTTTTGGGGTAATAAAACTACATCCATTCTCTTAAAATCTTCCTCCCTTCGATATATCTTTTCAAAAGGCAAACCTGGAATACCTTAAAAATCAAGGGTAGAGTTCTTCTATGTTAACTTATTCAGATCCATTCATTCTTTCTGTCCTTATTTTTGTAACTTCCATTTTTGTTTTCTCACGAGGCAGGTAGGTGATACAGTGGATAGAGCACAGTGCCTGGAGTTAAGAAGACCCGAATTCAGATCCAGTCTCGGACTCGAACTAGCTGTATGAGCCTGGGCAAGTCACTTAACCTCCGTTTGACTCAGTTTCCTCATTTGTGTATTTTTTTGGACATGGCCAATACAGAATTGGTTTGGTTTCCTGTGCCTATTTGCTATAAGGTTTTGTTTTTTCTTCTTTTTTAATAGGTGGGATGGGAGGAAGAGAAATCCAATTTTAATTCATTAAAAAAGAGGTTTTAATTTAAGAAAGAAAAATCTATAGGAAATGGGGATAATTAGTCAATATCTTTGCCATTATCAGAATCAAAAGCATATTTCAACTGGTGAGATTCAAGCTATAATTAAATGCCTTGTCTTCACCTCATCTTTATCCTTGCCTTTAATTTCATGTTGGTTTGGACCTTTGTTCTAGGTAGTCAATCGTCTGACTTTTCACAGACAGCCAATTCTGAAATACCAATAATCAAGTTCTTCCTGTCTGTTCAGATGCATTAAATTTCATTTTTTTATATTGTTGGGTGCTTATCAAGTCTAACACTTTCTGACTCTTGTTTAGGGAAGTATATATGACATAGAAGTGTGAGACTTCTGGTCAATCTACAAACAGCTGACCTCTTTAATTTCTTAATTTCAAACAATATTTTCCAGAATATTTTTTTACCATCTACCATTGTGTCCACTTGATCAATGAAATGATCAAATATCAAAATGCGTGTGTGCATTTGTACAGATATACCTCATTTTGTTGCATTTTGGGGATATTATATCTTTAATAAATTGAAGGTTTGTGGCAGCCCTATATTCAGAAAGTATATCATGCCATTTTTCCAGCAGCGTGTGCTCAAATCATGTCTCCATGTCACGTTTTGGTAATTCTAGCAATATTTAAAACTTTTTCATTATTATTATATGTTATTATGATCTGTGATCAGTGATTTTTGATGTTACTATTTTAATTGTTTTGGGGCTCCATGAACCATTCCCATTGAACAAGGCTTCTTAAATTTTTTCTACTTACAACCCCTTTTATCTGACAATTTTTTTTTTTGCTTAAGTTGTATTTTTTAAAATTTATTGATTTTTAGTTTTCAACATTCATTTCCACAAGATTTTTTATTTTTGCTTTTTGGAGGGCAATTGGGGTAAAGTGACTTGCCCAAAGTCACATGGCTAGTAAATGTGTCAAGTGTCTGAGGTCAGATTTGAGCTCAGGTCCTCCTGACTCCAGAGTGGGTGCTGTATTCACTGCACCACCTAGCCTCCCCTCCACAAGATTTTGAGGTACAAATTTTTCTCTCCCCTTCTTTCCCCTACCCGCACCCCAAAATAGCAAGCCTACTGAATACCTCTTTCCCCAATCTATTCTCTCTTATATCCTTCCCCTTCACCCCCCTAACTTCATAGTAGGGCAAGATGGGTTTCTATACCCCAGTACCTGTATATCTTATTTCCCAGTTGCATGTAAAAAATCAATTTTTAGACATTTGTTTTTAAAACTTTGAGTTCCAGATTCTTTCCCTTCTTTCCTCCTCACCCACACCCACTGGGAAGATAAGCAATTAAATATAGGTTGTACATGTGTAGTTACCCAAATCAGTTCCATAGAAGTTATATTGTGGAAGACTAACTCTATTTCCCTCCATCCTATCCTGCCCCCCACTTACTCTATTTTCTCCTTTGACCCTGTCCCTTTTCAAAAGTGTTTGCTTCTAACTCCCCTCTCCCCCAATGTGCCCTCCCTTCTATTCTCCCCCCTCTTATTCTATCTGAGAAATTTTTATGCAGCCCTAGGTATATAGGTATATAAAACAGGTACACGAATCCAACATTTACTGATAATAAATCATGAAGAAATTTATTTTAAAACAGTTCTTTTGTACGCGTATAATTTTACCATTTATTAAAGACAAAAGCAAAATTGCCTTGAGGTGAATGTGCTTGTTTATTTTTTACATAAGGAATTCAATCTTGGAGGAATATGTGATACTGATACTTTAGTTATTGCACATTCAAAAACTTTCTCTGGTTGTCAGATTTTTGTGACCCCCACATTCAATGACCTGACCTCATATGGGGTTACAGCCCACATTTAAGAAGTGCTGTTTGATCATAAATTTAATCAATAAACATTGCATGTGTTCTGACTGCTCCACCAACCAGGCATTCCTGTCTGTCTCCCTCTTTTTGGGCCTCTCTGTTTCCTGAGACACAATATTGAAATTAGGTCAATTAATAATGACTTGTAGGTGTTCAAGTGAAAGGGGCAAACTCCATCGTTGTGTCATTTTAAGAAATTGCCTCAATCGCGCCAGCCTTTAGCCACCGCCACCCTGACCAGTCAGCAGCTATCAGAATCAGCAAAAAGATGACAGCTCCCTGAAGGCTCAGAGGATGGTTAGTGTTTTTTTTTTAGCAATAAAGTATTTTTAAATGAAGGCGTGCATTGTTTTTTAGACCTAATATTATTGCATACTCAATAGATTGCAGTCTAGTGTAGACATAACTTTTATACGAAACAGGAAACCAAAAAAATTCATGTGACTCTCTTTATTGTGATATCTGCTTTACTGCGTCATCCATCTGGGACCAACCTGCAGTATCGTCAGGCTCCCCTGAGCACTGCCCAAACACGAACAACTAAAGAAAGAAGCAAGTTTGGAAGAAGGAGCTGATATCTTCATCTTCTGCAGGAGGGTTGGCAGGATGGGTGGTCTTTTTTTGTATGTATCATTAACACTACCAGGTGAACTGACCAGTGTCTTGTAGCAGCAGCAGAGTAGAATGTAAAGATCTGAAGTCTGAAGAGACATGTGTTCAAATCCTGAATCTGACCCTTGCCTACTAGGTAACCAGGGCAAGTGTCTTAGCTTTGCTAGGCCTCAGTTACTTGATGGTCTCCAAGCCTCCTTTAAGATCTAAATCAATGTTGCCGTTGAAAGGATGACAAAGCTGTCTGCTTTCTTTACCCCTTTGGGGAGAACCTGTGAGTTATTCCTCCATGTGGTCTTCATGTCTTCTCATTGCTTTTATCGAAGGGGTCTCCTCCCTTACCCTAGGCCAAGGATAGAGAATCTGCTCTAGGCTCTCCCACACTATGTTAAGGTTTAATGATTGAGAAGAGACTTGTATTCTTAGCACAAACCTCCACCTAGTTCAGAATCTTATTCATGGATCAGGAAAATCACCAGAAATACAACAATAACCAGCATTTACTTGAATCATATTAGTAAAATGTATAACTAATGGGAAAACCTCTATGATAAAAGCATTTCTAGTTCCTTATGAACCACTAGAAAACAGCTTCTCCCACAGCTCCCTACACCAGTGGAGAAAAGGAAACATTATCTGAGAGGCAGTGGAGGACTCATCCTCCAGAAATACTTGAAGGAAGCTTGTTTGAGGGGCTGCCCCTGAGAGGAAATGTGAGAGAAGACTGGCCGGCTGCTGATGCATCTCTCCAGGGGGCTACTTGTCCCTCCCAGCCTCTCCTGTTTGCCACTGTCCCCTTCAGCCACACTGCCCTCCTGGCTGCCAGCTACGTCAGCTCTCCCACAGTCGCCACAGGTAGGACCAATTTCACAAGCGGTGACTCCAATAATAGTAGCTACATTTATAAAGCCTTTCAAGGTTTGCAAAGCGCTTTACAAATATGATCTCATTTGAGCTTCCCTAGAATTCTAAGAGGGGCAGCTCCAAGTCTCAGTGGATTAAAGCCCCGGGCCTGCAGTCAGGAAGACCTGGGATCAACTCTGGCCTCAGATACTTACTAGCTGTGTGACCCTGGGCAAGTCACTTAGCCCCTGTTTGCCTTCATCCAGTGGAGAAGGAACCACTCCAGTATCTTTGCCCAGAAAACCTCATGGACAGGATGATCCAAGGGCTTCTAAAAAACTGAAAACCCACAACTGAAAACCATAACCCTAAGAGGCAGATGCTATTAATACGCCCATTTTATAGAGGAAAAAAACAGAGGCAGACAGGAACGAAGCAACCTGATCAAAGTTCACATTGTTAAGTGTCTGAGGCTAGATTTGAACCGAGGTCTTACTGCCTCCAGGTCCAGGACTATGTTACCTGTGCTCTAATTTGTCATTAGTATCTGAAGTTTCACTTGCACCCACCATGACAACTCCATCCCAAAGCCACTACGTAACTGCTCCCTAGACCACGGCTGCTCCCTCCAGGTTTCTTTGATGATGTCAAGTGAATCCTCTTACTTCAGATCTCCCAGCCTGAATGCCTGGAGGGCATTGTTAAGAAACTGCCCATATTCTCATATTCTCCAGCTTATCTTTTTCACCTCCCTCCCAACTTCACCTAAGTAGTACCTAAGAGGGGCCCTCAGACAATGGCTAAGAGACGTTTCCTCAGTTCATTCTGTAGAGGAGTCCAGACCTGACAAAGTGATTTAGTAAGCGCCTGCTGTCTGACTGGTTCCTCTTCGGGGTAGAGCGAGTGATTTTCTTTTATGTCTTTGCCACCTTAGGGAGCAGGCGGTGTGCACCTTTCCACTATCGTGGACTGCACTGCATTTTTCTGAGTCTAGAGTAAAAATACAGTATTCTTCTTTGTTGGTTCTTTCGGTTCACATGATGCCCATCCATGAAAGTATTCTTGAAGCTTTAATAAGCCTCAAGGAGATACCAACATTTCGCTAAGAGAAGTTCCACAAGTTGTACGTGCTCTGATAGCATCTCTACTATCACAGCAAAGCCCTTGCCTCACTCCATGAAAATGCTAATATTAAGGCAAGGCAGCTGTTTATCCAGGTGTACCAACTGAATCAAGAATTGAGTTATATCCATTCATTGGTGTCTGGGCACATTGCAAGTACTAACAGCTAAATTAATGCTCACAGGTAATAGAAAGAACAATGGAATTCTAACCTGCCTCTGCCCCTCCTCCAGCACCATCATTGTGGAAAAGGGTCTCAGAAGATCGAGGGCCATTTTGCATTTTGTAGTTTGTTTTACAGATCGTCAGGTTGTAAGATTTTATTTGTCATTAGATGTTCAATGTGCCAGTGCTGAGCCCCTCCACCCTTAACTATGGTGGTGCTTGGGCAGCAGAGTCAGTCAGTCCCCAGGACCATACTTAAATCCTTTTCTTTTCAGTAGACCCTGCCATATGTCATATTTCTCTAGCAAATCCAGGGGTCATCTGTATTCTACAATGAGATAAGATAGAGAAGTATTTGTGAAGGTTGATTCAATTCAATGCTTGTATGAAGTGCCTGCTGTGTTCCAGACACCACAGACTTGGAGGCAAAAAACTTAATAATGATGTTTAAATAGAACTTTGAAGTATGCCAAGTATTTGACATACACTGTCTCATTTGATAACCACAATATATCCATTTTACAGATGAGGAGACTAAGACTCAGAGAAGTTAGGTGATTTGCTCAAGATCAAAGAGGCAAGATTGGAACCTGTTAGTTAGTACTCTATGCTACCTCTCATGAAAACACTAGCACATCGCTAACCTCGTGAGGGAATGAAGCAGGAATACAAATAATTAGAATAATAATAGTGATGATGATGATGATGTATTAGAAAGGAAGAATTTAGCACATGAGAGAAGACAAATAAAACAGTCAGTAAGATCCAAGGTGGAGGGGCACTGTACTTCCCAATCTCATTTGATCCTTATAAAAACCCTGTAGTGCAAATGGTAGTATTATGTAATATTATATACATATATATGTCTTATATATTTCGTATATATCAGTTATATTATACTATATATTATATTATAATAAATGATATATAATATTATATTCTACTATGTATAGTAGTATTATATAATATAGTATATGTATATATATATATACATATATAGTAGTATATAATTTTCATTTTGCAGGTGTTTCCTCACCTGCAGGTTGGAAGGAGTTAAGTGACTTACCCAGGGTCATACAGCTACAAAGTATTTGGTGTAGAGTTTGAACCCAAGTCCTCCTGACTCCAAACCAATCACTCTATTCATTGCACTGCCCAACATGGGAGAAGACAAACAGAATGCATTTCCTCTGAGATTCAAGGAGAAAGGGCTGTTGGCCAAAAA
>CM053587.1:4605843-4622367 GCA_028646515.1 Pseudochirops corinnae
TTTCTTATAGCACAATAGTATTCCATTACATTCATATATCACAACTTGTTTAGCCATTCCCCAATTGATAGGCATTTCCTTAATTTCCAGTTTTTTGCCACCACAAAGAGAGGTGCAATAAATATTTTTGTACATATGGGTCTTCTAATAGGAGGCTACAACACATAATGGAAGAGGCTTTTGGGCCGTGGTATTTCAGGTATTGTAACTGTCCTTCACACCAGCAATGGTAGCATTGATGTCATTAGTATTCCCAGAGAAAAAGTAAAAGGTGTAAAGTTGTGTGTGTATGTGTGCACACACACACATACACACACACACACACACACACACACACACACACACACCAGTCTGGTATGCACTGACTACATAAAAGCTAGGGAGGCAGAACAAAGGAAAGTCGGGGCAAGGAGAAAGAAGCACCTCTGAACTTTTATTATAGCCTCGGGCTCAGCAGTTCTCGAAGCTGTCTGAATTCCCCAAATCAGAGGCTATGAAATCTTTACAGGCCCTCACAGATGGAATTTTAAGTGAATTCTTTTTTTTCCCCTTCCCCACTTTGTCTCCTCCATCTCCCTTCTCCTTTGAAGTCCTGAGTTACTAAGGAAACACTGATGTCATGGGATTGTGGTGGGTGGGCAGGGTAACAGGCACAAGTGCTGCGGGAAGGAGAGTCCTCTTCTGGGCTGAAGTCTGGGCTGGGTTTGCAGAGAGTGGCAGAGAGACGAAGGGAGTCTGGGAAATTGCCTGACAGCTAAATGGTTGGGATCTGAAGTGACAAGCACTTATTTGCATTATTTATTTGGGAAACTGCTCACCAAGGTTTTTGCAACAAAATGGGAACAAGGACAAGTGGGGGGGACGTGGCCCCTCGCTGTGCAGAGCATTCATCGTGCTGAATCTGGAGCTATTGTCCCTCTCTGTCCATGCCTGCCTGTCAGCTGTTGCTGAAATCGCAAGTGTGTTCCCTTGGCCCCACTTCTTCCTCCACCAGTGCGTCCTCTCCAAGCTGCATGTGCTGAAACGCTATTTATAGGCTGGGGACCACAGCTATTAGTGAAAAACCCAACCAGTCATCACTGAGGAAGAAAAAAAGCAACCTGTCATTTGTTGTGTCGTTACCAGGTTAAACTGGCACTGAAAACCCTAACCCATCTCTGCTACCCTCCTTCAAGGGCAAATAAAGACGCTGCAGAGCAGTCTAGTACCTTCCACCCTGCCGCAAGAGTTAGCCGGGACCCTCGTACCCTGGGTACCAGGAAGTATCAACCCTGACAAGCTGGGGTGGTCCTGCTCTAAGGATGTTTAGGACTGTGGTGTGGAATCCTACAAGTGAGGTAATGTGTTCCAAAAGGAAAGCAGGAGGCTGAGAGTCGGGAGACTGGGGTCAGGCTTATGGTCAGTCCTTTTTGCATGCCCCGGTCCCTGCCCCAATGTGCAAATGGACCCTTGTGCTCCTGCCCATGTTAAGTCTTTGACGTTGTCCATTAACCAGAGAAATCCATGCAACCAGGGATATCTCAAAGGAGGCTGTGGGAATGAAAGGCCAGAGCACAGTGCCTGGTAAGGAAGGGAAAAGGCGTTTATCGCGCACCTGCTACACGCCGGTCATTGGGTAAGCCCTTTGTAGGTGTTATCTCATTCGAACTTTGCGATAACCTTTGAAGGAGCTGCTATTATTACGCCCATTTTACAGCAGACAAAAACGAAGGCAGATTGACAGAGGTTAAGTGACTCGCCCAGGGTCATGTCACCAGTTAGTGTCTGAGGCCACATTTGAACTCAAGTCTTCCTGACTCCGGGTCAGTGGGTCCATCCTCTACGCCACCAGCTGCATTTAATAGCTGAGGTTCACATGGCACTTTACCCGTTAGCTTGTTTGCTCCTCACAACAGCCCTATGGGTTGGGCACTGTTATTATTCCCTTTTTACAAATGAGGGAATGGAGCCTATGAGTAGTTAGGTGACTTACCCAGGGTCACACAACTGATAAGAATCTGAAACAAGATTTGAACTCAGATGTTCCTAACCCCAAGTCAGTGTACCCCCCCGCTATGCCCCAATGCACAAAGTTTACATAGCAAACCTTTAATAAATGCTTATTGCTTGATATAATAGACTTGAAAGTTGTCTATATAAATGTAAGACATCGCTGTCATCATTTATATATGTACATACAGATATATAAATGATGACAACAATGTCATATGTACATTCACACATACATACTCTTTTTTTGCTTTTTTATTGGAGGGGGGAAGGTAGGGCAATTGGAGTTAAGCGACTTGCCCAAGGTCACATGGCTAGTTTTTTATGTTAAGTGTCTGAGGCCGGATTTGAACTGAGGTCCTCCTGATTCCAGGGCTGGTGCTCCATTCACTGTGCTACCTAGCCACCCCCTACACATACATATCTATGTGTGTATATTTACCTATCTACATTAAGAACGAAGCTTCTTGGCCATAAGTTCCCTCCACCAGTGAAATAGCAGAATACACATATGCATGCATATATGTGTGCGTGTGGATACACACATATAGTGTATGTTACATATTCTATACATGTTACAGATGTGTTACCATAAGCACACTTGTGAGTGTTGCTTCATTGGTGGAGGGAACCCTTGGCCAAGAACCTTCTTTCCTGATGCAGATAAGTCATTCTTCTGTACTTTACAAAATCAAAGAGGTACTTCAGGAACTAAAGAAATGAAAAAACATTTATTTATGAGGTTAAGTGACATGTCCACAGCTACAAAGACAAAACATATCTAAAGCAGAACTTGAATCCAAGACTTCCTGATGCTAAGGCTGGGCTTCTCTCCACTGTGTCCTGCTGACTGATAATGCTAACAAGGAAGATCAGGCAGGTACCATCACATGGATCAGACTCATCTTCACCTCTATCCCACAGTCCAAGTTTCTATCCATGTAACATGAGAATGATCAGCCAAAGATTCTGTTGAGTTGACTACAAACAAGAGCCAAATTGACTGCTTGACCAAAGAGATTGCTAATGTCACATTAATCCTAGCAGTAGTCAGGGAGGCACTCAAGATAGAGGAGAAGTTATACCTACCTCTTCTTGTGGGTCAGTCATCTCTGACTCTTCAGGTCAGTATGTGAGGTTTTCTTGGCAGAGATACTGGATTGACTTGCAATTTCCTTCTCCAGCTCATTTTATAATTGAGGAAACTGAGACAAACAGGGTTAAGTGACTTGCTCAGGGTCACACAGCTAGTCTGAGACCAGATTTGAAGATGAGTGTTTCTGATTCCAAGCCTAGCACTCTATCCACTAAGCCATATAGCTAATGGAGAGTCTAGTGGAGCTGGGTTGTGATGGATACATATGTACATACATACACACGTATCTATATGTATGTATTTATGTATATTTTTAATAATGTGTAACATTTCAAAATTGGTTATACATTTTTTAAACTGGTTTCCTTTTCAGCCAATCAACAAGCATTGGGTAAACATTTACTATTCAACAGGCATTATGCTAAGCATGGAAGGTACAAAGAACTGGAAAAGACAGTCTCTGCCCTCAAGGAGTTTATACTCTAATTGGGAGATAACATATTAATGACTCCACACATACAATATATACACAGAGCAGATGGAAGGTAATCTCAGGGAGAGGCACTAGCAGCCTGATAGACTGGCAAAGAGGTCCTGCTGGAGGTGGGATTTGAGCAGAGTCTTGAAAGAAACCAGAGAATTTGAGGTCGAAGGGCAGGAATGGGATTCCAAGCACGGGAGACAAAGGGACATAGAGGTGGGGTGATAATATGCAACATTTGTCCTTTGTGTGGAATAGAAGGTGGAACAATATGGCTACATCACAGAGTGTGAGGAGGTGACTAACATGCAGGAAGATTGGAAAAAATAAAAAGGAGCCAGGTTGTACAGAGCTTTAAATGACAAATGGACTTCATATTTGATCCTGGAGGTAATGGGGAGCCACCAGGGTTTATTGAGTAGAAGGTAACATGGTTCATGGTTCAATCTGTTCTTTAGGAAAATCTCGCTTTGATAGCTGAGGAAAGGATGGATTGAAGTGAGGAGATACTTGGGGCAAAGAAAGCAACTAGAAGCCTGTTGGAGCAATCTGGGCTGGGGGGTTACCCTTCTCTAGAGTGGTAGCTATGAGCGGTGGTGGGGTTGTGTTGTGAAGGAAGACACTCCAAGACAGCTCGGGTGTGTGGTGGAAGAGTGAGAATTCAAGGATGATAGCCTGTGTGACTGGAAGGATGGTGATGCCCTGTACAGTAATCAGAAGTTGAAAGTGGGAAGGATTTCAGGGGAAAGTTGAGTTCTGTTTCGGAGATGTTGCATTTTAGATGCCTATAGGATATTTGCTTCAAGTTGTCCAAAAGACAGTTGGTGACGTGAGACAATGTCGGGAGAGATTAAGACTGGATATGTAGATTTATGAATCATCTGAATAAAGAGAATAAGTGAATTCATGGGAGCTGAAGCTATCACCAAGTTTGATAGTTATAGAGGAAGAAAAGCAGAAGGCCCATAGAGCCTTGGTGTTATCCATAGTTAGTGAATGTGACCTGGATGAAGATGCCACAAGGAAGATTGAGAGTTCAGATAGTATGAGGAGAGCAAGCACCAGAACAGAGTCATGAAAACCTAGAGAATAAAGAATATCCAGCAAGAATGGATAATCACTGGGGTGGATGGCTGAAGAGGGGTCAAAAGGGAGGAGAATTTAGAACAGGTCACTGGATTTGGCATTACAGAGATCAGAGGTAACTTTAAACAGCACAATTTCAGTTGAATAATGAGATCAGAAGCCAGATTGGAGATAGTTCAGAAGCCAGTGCAGCAAGGGCTATAGGTGACATCATCTCATCTTTACAGGTGAGGAAACTGAGGCTGAGAGCTGAGATCACCTCTAAGGTCATCTCAGCCCTTAACAATCTATATTTCTACAACATGATCATTTGAAAATGAACAGGACCTTCCTAATGACAGTTCTGTTAAAACAGACCTGGAATAAGGTCACCAGAAGGGTCTTTTTGGGTGACTGGCCAGTCTGAAGCCACCCCAGTGACAATACTTTCCTGATTGGACACCCCAAGCCACATGCTAGATTCACCCAGAAAGGGTGAGAATGTGTTCAATAAGGCAGCCAAACCACTGGAATACATTGTTTGACATAATTTTCAGCAAATCATTTTTGTCCCCTCTCCACTTGTCCTCACTGTCATCCCATTCATGTAGAAAAGAAGACTTTTCTGACCATTCCCTAAGATCCAGGCCAGACCTTATCAAGCTGTCATATTAAAAGGGATATCTGCTCAGAGAGATGCTAGATAGAAAGATTTGAAAATATAATCAGGGTCATGGATGGTTTCTCCAAAGCAGGGTGGTGAGAATGAAACCCCAAGGACAAAAGCTGATTCCCAGAGTAGGGGAAAACCTGAAACAGGGACCCTATTGGGAAATGTGTGTTTACAAGGAAGCTCTTTAGTGTACATTGCCGGGTGATGACAAATGTGCTGGGGGGAGGGGGGGTTAACCTCTGGAAGGGTGTCTGAGAATCTGGTATAATTAGCTGTTTTATTTCCTTAGTTCTCACAATTTATGATGGCACATGATGTGGTGGGGGCAGAGGGATATGTTCACATAGGATAATGTCAAATAGATGAAAGGTGTTCACTAGAGAAAGCTGGATTCATTTATTTACCAGTGGAGTAATAACAGCCCCACTCTGTGGTTTTCTCCCCGTACGTGCTGCTTTTGTTTCAATTGGTTAATGGAAAAAGAGAGCCTTGAAGAGTACTGTTACTCCCCAGGGCTTGAAACATCACTATTTTGAAGATGGGGGCCTGGCAGAGGGAGTTGTAGGTGAGTTTATCCATGAGTATTTTAATAAGGATTCAAACTAGGATGCTCTCTTTAAAAGCATGGATTCTACTAGTCGAATATCTGTTCTTGCTTGTCCTTGCATATGTTTGAAGTTATTGATCCTCCCAACAGATCCATGGAACATTAGAAGGGACACAGAGGGGGCAAATTGACAAGATTCCCCATCCTCCCTCCTTAGATCCTTGATACAAAAGGTCTGAGAATCAAGTGCAAATGTGCTCAAGTGCCGAGAAAACCTAAGACAGTGATTTTCATGGTGTAGCAGGGCTTGGAGATAGTCCAGAAATCATCGCGAAAGTAGCCTGCCCTGATATATCAAAGAGAGAGAGCCGACTGATAAATCCTGCCCCACACTTTCCACAGCACACATTTCATCTCGTGGTGTGTAATGCCACAGCAATGAGTCATCAGCCCTCTTGGTCTTAGGCCTGTCCACACGACAAGAGCAAGAAAAAAAAAATGAAGGCTCAGACATCTGTTGTCTAAGGTGATTTTCCCCTCCAAACTATGCTAAACCGAGTAATAAAAAACATGATGGGGCAAAATGAGTTACAGCCTGGTTTACCTGTGTGCAGCCACCAAATGGGGCCATAACTCACCCAGCCCCAGCCCACACCACATTTTTCATGAGAATGTTTTATCACTTTTTGATCAAACCCTTCTGCCAGCTGGGGACCAGCCTGGATTACTCCAGAGTCTGGACTCGAGGAACTAATGAGGTCATTTGGGGGGAGGGGGAAGAGTGCCAAATCTGAAGTCAGAGAATCTCAGTTCAAATCCTGGGTCTTCCATTTACTACCTCGTATGACCGTAAGAGCTCGGTGGTTCAGTGAACAGAGCTCCAAGCCTGGAGTCAAGAAGACATGTTTCTGAGTTCAAATCTGGCCTCAGACACTTACTAGCAGTGTGACCCAGGACAAGTCACTTAATTCTGTTTGCCTCAATTTCTGCATCTGTAAAACGAGCTGGAAAAAGGAAATGACAAAAAAAAATCCAGTATCTTTGCCAGGGAAATCCAAAATAAGGTCAAAAGTGTCAGGTACAACTGAATTGACTGAACAACAATATGTCCTTAAATAAATATTCCTCTTTCTGGGCTTCCGTTTCTTTATAAAAGGAGATATTTCACAGCTAGGGGGCCCAACAGATAGAGCACCAGGCCTGGAGCAAGGAAGACCTGAGTTTAAATCCAACCTCAGAAACTTTTTTACCTAGCCTTCATCACTGAATGGACATTGCCTCAGTCAAAGCTAAAGACCTTAGCTTTGAAAGGCCTAGGTCTTCCACTGCATCAGGGCCATATCCAGTCATCCTGAAGTACATCTGGTCCCTGTAACCAGAAGACTCTGGAGGAGGAAGTAAGGCTGGTGACTTTGCACAGCCCTCCCTCACTTAAATCCAATTCACTCACATATCATGGCATCACCTCCATGATGTCATGGTCCTCTTCAAGAATGGAGGACAAACTACTACAGACACTTACTAGCTGCGTGACCCTGGGTAAGTCACCTTTTTGCCTGAGCTTTCTCATTTGTAAAATGAGCTAGAGAAAGAAATGGCCAACCCTTCCAGCATCTCTGCTAAGAAAAGCCCAAATGGAACCATGAAGAGTTGGACACAACAGAAGCAACTGAACAACAACTTGGACTGAAAGGCCTCCTGCCTCTCCAGGTCGAGGCTCCTACGATCCTATGACTAGGTGGCCTCTGAGATCCCTGCTTATTTTCAATAGTGCTAAATCTAGATCCTCTGCCGGGAGGCACCAGATTCATAGGGCTTCATAGGGCTGGAAAGAACCTACAGGGGCACACTGGTGCCAACTCGTACCTGCTCATGGGATCCAACTCTTAAATTTTCGATGGGGGCATTTATACCTCTGAAATCAGCAAATGCTACACGTCAAGCCTTGATTTACTATTTTGTTAATTGTCCAGACTTGAGAAAGCAACGGAGAGATGTTTTTTAAAACGCAGAGTAAACTTAGGTATATCATAGGTACATTTTTTTTCTAGAGAGCCTGTTGTTAAACATTTACTAGTATGCTTTTAATTTTGATGCACACAAAGCCCAAACCTTTTATTTTTTTTTGTACAGATGGAAACTGAGGCCTTGGACATGGTTAACTCCAGGTTGTAGAAATAGTAGCAAACCTTGGGTGGAAATTTAAGAATATTTTGCTGAGAAGTTTCCTTTAAGGCCTCAATTAAACCACACCATTACCCTAATCTCTCTCTCTTTCGCTTTTCCTTTGTCTCTGTCTCTTGCTTTGAGAGGCAATCTCTTGAAAATATTTGTGTTTCAAATGTAAGTAAGAATCTGACCAAGTGGGTGAGGATATCAGCTTCAATCACATCCCTTTTCCAGGGCGTTCAGGACACAGGAATGAGGGGGAAGTCGGGGAGAGGGGTCAGTACACAAAGCTGAGGACGGAGGCTTTTCCTTCCTGTGTAAAAATCAACGCTCTCTCGCCCCCTCCCACACTGTCTGGAAAGCTCAGTGACTTGGAGGTTTGGCAGCTATACAGTTGGGAGACTCTTCTCCAGCTGGTCATCCGGCAACAGAACATGAGACGACAGAGGAAATACTATAAACTTGTTGTTCAGTGAGACAAGCTGGTCAATGCATTCACAGATTGTCCTGTGATCTGGAGGCTAAGTTTTGGCTGGATGTAGATGTCATAGCACTTAGCCCTCTCTTCAGAGTCCACTTTCACACACACACACACACACACACACACACACACGCGCGCGCGCGCGCGCACACGTACATACTCACTCAGTTTTATGGGCATTATTATGTCTGTCTCCTAGTCACATAAACTTTAAAAGATGACCTACACTGAAGTCCTTTCCTAAAAGCTATTCCAGAGCCCAATTGAGTTTTAACTTTCTTTTTGCTCTAGGCTTCATTTTATTCTCCCAGGGGCACCAAATCCAGTCAGGTCAGTTTGGTACAGAAGGTGAGGCAGGCTAAAAGTCAAGGGTCTTCTGTTAGGAATCCAGGAGAAGGCCTCATTGCCACCTCATGATGCTCTGTATGTAGGAGTGAAAGCAATGAAATTAATCTGTATAATTACAAGTATCAATGAAATCCTCATCTGAAATATTTCTTGGGCTTTTGCTGACATAAAAGCAACAGAGTTTTATTGAATCATAACTAATAGAACTTCAGAAAAATAACAGATCTAAGCCTTTTGTCAGTCAATCAATCAATAGACATTAAGTACCCACTATGCATCAGACCCTGTGCTAGGAATAGAAAAAGAAGTAACAGACAGCTCTTGCCCTGATCTCAAACACCAAACAACATATACAAACAAACTATATGTGGGATAAATGGGAAAGAGTTAAGAGAGGGAAGGCTCTGGAATTCCGAGGAGTTGGGATAGGCCCCCTGTAGAACACAGGATTTTAGGTAAGACTTTAAAGCAGACAGGGAGGTCAGGGGTTAGAGCAGAAGAAGGAGAATATTTCAGGAAAAGAGAACAACCAGGGAGTGCCCCGAGCCAAGGGATGAAATGTCTTGTTTGAGAAAAAACAGGAAGCCAGTGTCACTGGACTGAAGAGGAAGTATCAGCAAGTAAGACGTTAGAAGATGGAAAAGCTGGAGGGGGCTAGGTTATGAAGGACACTGAACACCAAGCCAAGGATTTTACATTTAATCTTCAGGGCAGTAGGGAACCACTGGAGTTTGTTGAGGAGGAAAATAACCTTGATGAATGAATGGAGGATGGGCTGGAGTAGGGAAAGACTTGAGGTGGGTAGACCCACCAGTGGTTATTGCAAAAATCCAGGCCTGAGGTGATGAGGCAAGAATGGTGGCAGGGTCAGAGGAGAGAAGGGGGCATATTGAAGATAAGTCTTGGCAGCAGGTCTTGGCAGCAGATTGGATGTAGGAGGTTGAGAGACAATGGGTAGTCCAGGTGACTCCTAAGTTATAGGCCTGAGGGGCTGGGAGGATGGTCTTGCCAATAGTAATAGGGAAGGTAGGAGGGGACAAGGGTGCAGGGGAAAGATAATTAGAGAGATTGAGTTTAAGATGTCTATTAGACGTTCAATTTGAGATGTCTGAAAGGCAGCTGGACACATGAGAATAGACGTAAACAGAGAGATTAGGGCAGGAAAGGTAGATTTGAAAATGGTAGCGATTCTTCATACCGTAGAGATAATAATTAAATCCAGGGGAGCTGACATGATCTACAGTAGGATAGAAGAAGAAGGGAAGAGGTCCTAGGACCAAAACTGTTGGGATACCTATGGTTAGAAGGTGTGATCTGGATAAGGAACCAGCAAAGGAGATTGAGAAGGAGGGGTCAGAGAGAGACCAGGAAAGAGAGGTGTTCTGAAAACCTAAGAGAAGAGAACCTTGAGGAGAAGAGGGTGACCAACAGTATCAAAGGATGCAGATAAGTCAAGGAGAATGAGGATTGAGAAAAGGCCACAGGATTTGGTAACTAAGAGATCATTATTAACTTTGGAGAGAGTAGTGTGGTGGAATAAGGTCAGAAGCCAGATTGTAAGGGGTTAAGAAGAGAATGAGAGGAGAGAAAGTGGATACACTAGTTGGAGATGGTCCATAGGTTCATTGCTGTCTTCTCTCGGAGGGAGATAGGAGCCCTACAGTCAGGAAATTAACAGATTGTGGGCCCTTTGTCAGGTACAACCCTTTTCTTTACCTGATAAATACAAAAATGGCCCCCAAAGGTGATTTTAGTATTTTTTTTAATTTTGGAGGGTTCTCAATTAAGAATTTCAAGTGGATACACGCTTGAAGAAAGGAAATTTGTAGAGCTCTACTCATTCTGGAGTTTAGTATTCTTTATCCAGACACAAATAATTTGAGGAGATAAAGAAACAGTGCTTCCTCAATCCAAGACTCAAACCACAGGTAGCAGAGTAAGCTGCTGAGATGTCCCTGGTGTATCCACTCCCCTCCAAATCTGTGCATAGGCACAGTGTTGGCAGAATGTTTGACCTGAAGGCAAGAAGACCTGAGTTTTGAATCCTGTCTCATTATATGTATTAGCTATGTGAACCTGGGAAGGATAACCTAACCTCTCTCAGCTTCCATTTTCTCATCTGCAAAGTTGAGATAGCATCTACCTCACAGAGTTGTTAGGAGGATCTTAAAAGCAAATCTTAAAGAACTACACAAATGCTAGGCACCATGAGGAAACCCTCAACCTGAAGGCAAGGAAAGAAAGAGAAGAAGAGGACAGCAGATCCCCAGTGGGTTGCCTAGGGACATAGAGATAGACAACCCTACCTCTTATCATTGGGCATAAGTGATCAGGTGAAAATCTGCTATGTCTCTCCATTTCCAGAGACCCTGCAGGATCAAAACAACCAACCAAGTCACAACCTGTATGACAGTAGAGTGTTCCTCCACCCACCCAGCCCCTTTCCTCACCCATACTCTCTGGTCCCAAGAAGAGTGAGAGAGAAAGGGAAAGAATGGAGTCAGGAAAAAATTGGACTGCCAGATGTGGGCCTTACCCAGAGTCTCGACCTATCTATGGGTAGGCATGAGGTCACTGAACGGGCTCAGATGTGCCAATCCACCAAGGGAGGACACCAAATCCTTGCTGTTTTCAGGAATTACTTTGAGAATTGGCATGGAAATTCCCAGTTACAGTATGCTATTCAATTTCCCAACTTAACACAGTATTCATTAAAAAAAAAACACAGTCCCCTGGGAAAGTACTAGAAGATGGGGACACGTGGCCACCTGGTCTCCCAGCCAGGATGCAGAGAGCCCCCAGTGCAAAGAAGAACGCCATCCCTGGACCAGAGTTTATACACTTTCCCTTTCATGGTCTCATTTATTTAGTGCTCTCCATAACCCTGTGAAGCAAGTGGGATTGTTCTTACGCTGCGGATTTATTCACAGCTAGCAGTTCTGCATCCCCCTGAATGGTTAACAAAGCACTTTATTTATGTTATGCCTGGACCTCAGTTTACTCAAGAGGTAAACGAGAGCATGAGACTAGGGGGTTTCTGAGGTCCTCAGCCACTCTAGAGCTTTGATCCTGGGAGCCCCTTTGAGCATTACAGCAACCCAGAGAGCTCAACTGGAAACACGGCATGGGGGGGAAGGGGATTTATGAAAAGAGGCAAATTTAGATTCAATTTCAGGGAAAACTTCTGCACAATGTTTTATCGTTGCTTAGTCATTTCGGTCACGTCTGGCTCTTTATGGCTCTTTTTGGGGCTTTTCTAGGCAGCGTGATTTGTCATTTCCTTCTCCAGCTCATTTCACAGATTAGGAAGCTAAGACAAACAGAGTTAATTGACTTGTCCAGTGTCATACAGTTAATAAGCGTCTGAGACCAGATTCGAACTCAGGTTCTTCTGATTCCAGGCCTAGCACCCTATCGCCTTGGCCACCTAGCTGCCCTCTTGGCAAGTGGAATGGACCACTTTTTAGGTAGTGAGTTACTCATTATTGAGGCTATCAATGATATTAAAAAGGGCATTTCTGTTCAGGTATGAGTTAGATCGCATTACTTCTGAGGTTCCTTCCAACTTTTAGATTCTGTTATCCTGTATGACACGCAGAGTACTTATATTGTCATCCCTTTCTTACAGATGTAGAAACTGAGGCACAAAGCTGTTAAAGTTATACATCCATAAGCCAGGACACGAACCCAGTTCTTCTGACCCCAAATCCAGCTGTCTTTACACCGTGCCACAAATGAGCACATAGACTGCTTTAGGTGCATCCTCTGGAGTGACCAACTTCTCAGTTATCCAACTTTCATTCTATGCTTGTGCAGTTTTCCAAAGCATCATCCTTTGTCTAAGGGATTTGTTAGTGTGGTCCGCCTGATTCTGTTGCTGCTAATGCTCGAGCAATAAGTTTCCAAGAAGGAAATACAGTCAGTATCTTTTTATGTGTTCTGTCAATGGAACAATCAATGGGTCATTTTACTTTTAACTGATAAAATTATTCATTCCCAGCCCTACAATGTGAGCCCTGACCTACATTTAACACAGATCACAAGCTATACAAAACAGAAGCTGCATGAAAGAGTGAGGCAAAGATAAAATTGTTACCAGGGTGCTGGACATACACTCTTCCATTTCTGCTTGTGAACAGAATGTTGACACAATTTTTCTTGGGGGAGGTGTGGGGAGAAGGGGGGAGTAACATACTAAAGATACCAACTGTACTTCATTGTCAACACAACAACAGGGAAAAAAAAAGATTGACCTTGATGGCAGCACAGCATAGTACATTGTTTTAGGACTGCTTAAAAAGAGACCTTGACATTCAACAATTGAAATTTCTGTAATTTAAAAGTCAAGTAATTTAAAATTGGATTTCTCACAGACATTTTTCTTCCCATGCACACAGATGGTCAATACAATCTGTTGGGGGTTGGAGAGGTAATGTTGGTGCTTCAATTTGCATCCATGTGCTGCAAGTAAAAGGAAACAGAAAAAATAGAGTTGGCTCAAACTCTAGGGCCCAAGAGACTAGCAAAGCTGTGGGGCAAGGAACTGGCAGCATTGATGTTGTGTCTCATGGGGCCAGTAAGACGATCCCTAGCAAATTAGCCTGACTGGCAGAATATTTTGGTCTGGCTACAATTGGCCCACCACCATGCAGACGTAGACTAAATCCTCACAGGAATCATACCGAAGATATACTTGCTCTGTAAGTGATAACTCAATGATATATTAAAGTCCACCCTAGAACACTGAGTCATTTTCATATTTCAAGCCAAGTTTGTTAGTATTTTGAAAAAAGAGAGTAGTCAGTCAGCTCTCCCATACATACATAAGCAATTATTGTTAAAAGGCAACATACTGAAAAATGATCAAAAAATTCTCATGAGAATCATCAGTTATTTCCATCATCTATTCCAGGACTGAAGAAAAAGACAGAGAGAAGCCACAAGTACAGGGAGAAACATCCCACCAGGAAAGCCAACACCCACTCAGGAGAATGGGCTAAAAACCTGCAGTGACTCTGACCAAGGGAAGTGAAAGCCTGGAGCAAGAGACCAGGAACTCACAGTCAGGTCAAAGAAGGATCTAATCACCCCATAACAGGAAGCAGGGCCAGACCATAGCCCAGAAATTTAAATCAGGTACTGAGGTTGGACATATGAGAGAACAGAAGAAGGCACTGAATATTACATAGGGGAGAGCACTTAGGGCTTTCTTCCCTCTGAGGCCATGAGGCACCAAGAAATTGGCCTTTGTCCTTAGACTCTCTATTTCTTCTTTTCCTTTCTAGGTCTCTGACCTTGTGAATTTTTAACAATAGGAGTACAAGCCATAGGAATCCAGGAGCTGGATTCCAGGCTGAGTTTTGCAGGCAGTCTATCATCAAAACCCTTTAGGAGTGACCTGACTCCAGCCCAGTAGGTGCTGCTATGAAGATTCACTTGGCATTCATGCCATTTCTGGCTGTGAACTTGATAGACTCAAAGCTATATAGAAACAGAGCTAAGTTTTTAATCTACTCTCTCCAGACAGATGTTATGTAAGGGAAAGTATGCACCTGAAGTATTAGGGGAAATATTTATATGTTTGTTTTTGTTGTATTAATTAAATTATTATATTAATTATATTATTATAATTTTATATTATATATAATAATATCATATACTATGTTATTATATTAACTATATTAAATTGAATGTCCATTTTAAAATACTAATTTATGGTAAGTGGTTAAATGGATCTGTGGCACTAGTATCCAGCTCCTATTGAGAGAAGGGGAAGGAGCATGAGGCATAGAGCACAGGGCAGAGTTGATCTTAGAAAAGGCAATGTCTTCCCAGACCCTTCTGGCTCCCCCTAGCAACCTGGTTCTGCAAGAAAGAACCATTGTATAAACAACTACAGAGAAATAAAACGAGAGCTTTGGAGGAAAGATTTGGAAGGAGAATAAATGGGTTAGAAAAGGAGGTGGAAAACACAAGCAACATATTCTTCTCCCCACCCCAAAAATTAGAATAGATGAAATGAAACACAATAATGCCATGAAACAATAAAAATGTTACAACAAATATTATATTATATTTTATTTATATATGTTTTATTTATTCATATAAATTATATTGTACATATATAAAATATTAGAATAAAAATAGAAGAACATGTAAAGTATCTACTATCAAAAATATTGACCTGTAAAACAGATCAAGAAGAGATAATTGAAAAATAAGCTGGCTCTTTGAAAACTATAACAAAAAACAAGACCTACATATCATATTTCAAGAAATCATAAATGAAAAGCGCCATATTTACTAGACCCAGAGGGCAAATTTGAAGATAGAATATTCACCAGAAATCTGTGAAAGAAATCCTGAAACAAAAACTCTGATGAATGTAACAGCCAAACTCTGTGTGAAAGAAAAAATACTGCAAATAGAGAGAAAGAATTAAAGTACCAAGTAACGAGATAGGATCACATAAGACTTGACAACTACCACTTAAAAGGGGAGAAAATTTTGGAATTTAAAACATATAAATACTTACAATTAAAAATAACTTACCTTGTAAGGATTTGCATAATTCTTCAGAGAGAAAAATGAACTTTTTATGAAATAGAGAATTCTCAAGCATTCTTGATTTTAAAAAAAATTCCAGAGTTGAATAGAAACTTTAAACTGAAAAAATAGCAGTGAAAAGAAACAAAGAAAAATAAATACATGGAACATATGGAAGGGACAAAACTATGATGAAGTATTTACATTCTAACAGAGGGAAAAGAAAGGTGTTTCTTCAAAATCTTCAAGAGTCACAGAGGGAATTAAATAAGGCAAACAGAGGGACTGGGCATACTTTTATTCTTGTCTGACAGTCTTAGTACAGGAAAGGGAAAACGGGGGAAAGGAATACATTAGAAAAGACACAAGGAAGATGGGAGTGGAACTGACTGTGTTATAACTGTGCTAGGTGGGAATAAGAGCATACAAACATGGAGTAAACAGTGAGGAAAGTCAGCATGATATGAATCTCATTCCTATAAGAACTGGAAACAAAGGTTGAATACACACTCATAAACAAATAAAGATTCTGATATAGCAATACAACTCAATAGGCACACATGGGGTAGGAAGAGAAAGAGAAAGAGGATAGAGTCAGAGAGGGAAAAGTCACAAGTAAGTCAAATTTCATAAAGTTTGGATGGGAAATTTGGATGAATAAAGGGAAGATGAAAGAGGGTGAGGAGGAATAAGAACCAGTGAGTTGAGTCAAAGCAAGGGGAAAAGAACAGTGACAGTGGAGAAGACACAAATAATTTCAATTATAAATCACTAATATTAATTGCATGCCTTCTCTCTCATCACCTTTTTTTTCTTTATTAAGAGGATGAGGTAAAGGAGAGAAAAAAGTATGAGTGTATGATACCATTAAAACTTATAAATATGAATGTAAATGAGACAAATATATATATAAGATTGAAGGGGATAGCAGAATAGATTAGAACATAGATCCATCTATATGTTGCTTATAAGAAACATACTTGAAAAATGAAGATTCATAGAGTTAAAGTTAGAGACTGGAGAAAAATTTATAATGTTTTAGGTGAACTCAAAAACTCAGGAATAACAGTCATGATCTAAGATGAAGATACAAAAAATAGTATAGTTTAAAAAGACAAAAAACTACATT
>CM053587.1:4622467-4653749 GCA_028646515.1 Pseudochirops corinnae
TGTATATATATATACATATATATTTTATACACACTTATGAAGTGAATGGAATAGCATTTAAGAAAGGAAAATATAATCAAATTACAAAGATAGCAGCAAGACCTGATCAGTATGGTTTAAATGTAACCCTCTCAGACCTAGAAAAATTCAACAAAAAGATCAACAAGAAATAAGTTAAGGACCTGAATAGAACTTTAGAAAAGTTAGATATGATAAATCAAGTGCAGAGTGGGGTCTCAGTTCCAACTTCCAGACAAGTATAAAGCTACAGAAGAATAACTTAGGTAGAAAGCCCAAAGGAAAGCCTGATAGCTCTGTCACTCTGAACAAGCTGAGGTTTCGAGCTGGCTGATTGTGGCTGAGTCCAACAACAGTCTACTGAAACTCTGAATGACACATTACCACCAGTCCATTTTTCAGACCTAAATGTAAGTCAAGATCTTGAGGAGTCTGGACCAGCATGTCAGTGATTATACTTTTCCCCAGATCATCTGCCACTTTGGGATCCGTGATTGAAAATGTGGAGGTTTTCAAACTGAGTTGTCCCTGACAATCTAATAATACAACATGCAATAGCCTAAGAAATCAGCAACAGGTATTCACTTGGGAAGTGCACAGAGCTTGGTCCTAACACGAATTCTGAAGTCAAACAGAAGAAAAAAATTCGTATCATAAAAAGCTATTATGGTAATGGTGTGCTCAAGGTTCGGACTCAGAAGAGTTCCACCTGCTTTGGAGAGGTATTAAGGTATAGTGGAAGGACACATAAATGTGGAATCTGGAGGCCTGGGTTCAAATTCTTACTTTACCCTTTACTCTCCATGCAAATTTGGACAAGTTTCTCTCTGGAAATCAGTTTCTTGGCTCTGAAATGCTGCCTAGATGACCTCCAAAAACCCAGCTATAAATCTATGAGGCTATGTCTTATAATTGATAAGCCAAAATCTTTAGCTCCACATCTACCACTCCTTCTATTAAACCACATTGCCTGGAGTAAGCACTTTTGCCTAACTTAAGAAAGCTCCCATTGAGTCACTAAGCCTTCTCACTTAATGGAAAGAAACCAGCAACCCCATTTCATAGAGACCCTGACTTTCTCTCCAAGATGGCCTATTTTCCTCATCTTTCCAATTCTACATAGCTGAGATTTGCCTATAGAAAATACCAGGACAATGCTAGTGATGGTACCACTGTAGCCAGACCATCATGACTACATTGAATAGAGGAATTTCCTGAAATATCCATGCCCACTTGAAAGTGATATAGCATAATGGGCAAAGTTCTTGATGCATGGGGGGAAGAGCTGTATTCAAATTCTGCCTCTGCTATTTACTAGATGGGTGACTTACTCTTTGAGTCAGTTTCCTAATTTATAAATGAAGAGGTTTGGACTAAGTAAACTATAAGGTCTTTTCTAGTGCTATTAATTTCCTTTACCTTTTGTCTTGTTAATAAGGCTATTATGTAGCGCATTGCTTCCAATCTTTCATTCCAAATGTGTCACTAGAAAAGGCATAGATATGTAACCTGAAAAGAAACACATGAATAAGAGCTGTTACAGCAAACTCAGGTCCCTTTCCCATGATCCATTGGTTACTTTTAATGGGCACAAAGAAAACATACGTAGCATGGCGAATTATTTTTCTAAAATGAAAAAATATCAGCTTTATGGTGGCAGGGTGAGGGAAAGGATACAGAAAGCTTGTGTCTGGGGCTGGCTGTGAAGGCTGTAGAATAAAAAAAGAGATTTATGGAAAATAAGTCATCAATGTGATAGTTTCTGCTGACCTCAAAGAACTGCTTTGTATTGTCAACCTGGATCCAGGATCACAGAAAGGAAGGAGCCAGTGTTTGGATATGCTCCTGAAGTCCTCTTTGTGCAGAGGAGATTTTGGGGGTTGTTCCTGAAAGCCAGGGCTTATCAATGTTGTAACTATAGACATTTTTTTTTCAAATGAAGAGGAATTCATAAACTTCCTTGAAGTAAGGAGGCAGAGTGTTGCATCAGGAGTAATTGCATCCTGCTTGCTACAATTGCCCCCCTTTTCTCCCCCACTGTGGTTGCAATTGGATATGGTCTTCTCCATTTCCCGTCTTTAAACTGGTGTGTACTGTTACTGTGTTCTATTAAACAGCTGCCATGCCCCCTTCCAGTGGGCAGCTGCTTCTTGAAGGCGTCTGAAGTGAGTTCTTATATTCCAGACACCTCCCTGCTCTGGCACCAGAGGCTAAGAAATGCTTCAGTGTACAAACACACCCCCAGCACTCCGAATCTGCTTTTGGATGCCCCTTGCATCCATATCAGCAATCTGTTTTCTGTGGGTAAAGAGGAAACCTACTGGGAATGAGAAGTCTAAACATCTAGGTGGCTTTTCCTTTTGCCCAGGAACCACAGAACTAATATCAAAACAGGTAGCAGAAGGGAGTCGAGGCCAGACTCCAAGGTCACTTCCAAATGTAAATGAAGATTCTCAGTCTGGACATAAATATGCCCTTGTAGCTGGAGCTGCTCAGGTTCCCAAAAAGCAGAAAAAGGGATAAGGTCCTATGAAAAATTTCTCCTTCTGAAATTATGTGTTTAAGCTGTAACCCTTGAAATATTAAATCGAGGAGGAAGAATTTTTAAGGGAGGCAAAATGAATACAGGAAAATCAGCTAGAGAAACAATGCCTATGAGAAGGAGACAGACTGACAGTCTGGCTGTGGGTGGGGGCTCTTCCTCTCCTAGCTTTTATTTCCTTAGGTTAGGATGTCAAAACGGAGCTTTTCAGTTGCTTCAAGATTAGTACACTACTTAAGCCCATTTAATTACTGTGATGAATTACAGGCTTGCCACTGATCTCCCTGTTCTCACTCGCCCCAGTTCTAATGGGCTGTAAATATGGGCTTTTAAAGAAAGAACCAGGTTTGGTGTGAATTTGCATTCACCTATGCCAATGACATGCCAGAGAGATAGATTAGCCTGACTCCCTGATCGGTTGGTTTTACCACCCTGCCTGGTGAGGCCAGGGCAGAGGGGATCTTACCCACGTTATGCAAATCCAAGCCGTTCTCATCAAAAGAACCATCTCCTGGAGGAAGGGCATTTTATTGCTGAAGCAGAAAGAGCTGCACTTACTGTTGGGTAAGCAGTTTGGTCCTAGGGGACTCTTCCAGACGATGAACAGCCTTTAGCTGGAAATAACTGAACAGTTTAAAGGAGAGAAGGGAAGAGGGGGAGGGGAATTAATGAGCTCCAAACAGCAAAAGAGTTACAGCATAATTAACTCCCCGAAGATCTCATTGATGGTTCAGTGGGGCTGCTCAGCCTGCCCAGTGCTTCCTCCTCAGCCTGAATTAAAGTTTAATTTGGTGTCAAAAGGGCAATGGAAAAAGCCCAGGATTATACGGAAGAGAAATCAATGAACTTCATTGGGAAAAAAAGGATCACAGCTCTGATACACCTTCCACCAAGGGACACCAAGAGGAGAGATTTTATAGCTTAGACATTTGGACTGTCTAAAAGGGGAATGGGGGAGACAGACTAAAGGAAGTCTGAGTCTGAGTCTGGTCCATCTGGAGAGGGAAAATGATGGAAATAACTGGCTGGTTCCTGGAAATGTTATTTGGTATGGGGCTGCTGTTGATGTTTTTCTTAAGGTGAACATACTTCCTTCGAATCTGGGAATCTTCTGAGGGCTGACTATCGTGGGCTGCTGAATGCCACTCATCTGTCCAAAGCATAGCCCGGAGGCAGGCGGTTCCTAGCAAAAGAGCACTGAACTTGGTTTGAGTCTTGATTCTGTGATGGATACTGTGTGACCATGAGCTAGTCCTTAAACCTTTCTAACCTTAACATTCCTCTTCTGGAGAATGGGACCAATAATATTAACATCACGAAGCTCATGAAGCTGTGGCAAGAAACAAATGACCAATAGACACAAAGCACTTTGTAACCGAATGAAGCATTAAAGAAATGTCCAGTGAGGCAACTGGTGGTGAAGTGGTTAGAGCACTGATCCTGGAATCAGGAAAACCAGAATTCATATTCAGACTCAGACACTTTCGAGTTTGTGACCCTGAGCTAGTCACTTAACCTCGGTTTGCCTGGCTTTCCTCAATTATGAAAAGGGCATAATAATAGCACCTACCTCCCAGGGCTGTTGTGAGGATCAAAAGAGATAATCTTTGTAAAGTGCGTAGCACAATGCCTGGCACCCAACAGGCAGATGTTTCTCCCCTTCCCTCTTCATTTCCCTTCCTCCATGTCTTTCCTTCTCCCTTCCCTCCCCCCTTTCCTTCTCCTTTCCTTTCCCTTTCCTTCTCCCTTCCCTCCCCCTTCCCTTCCATTCCTTCCCTTTCCTTCCCTTCCCTTCCCTTCCATTACCTTCCTTTCCCTTCTCCAACTGCTATGATTATAAGAACCCAAGGATTAAAGAGTCTGATCCAGTGAATGAGGCCCCCCATTGACAGTTGCCTCTGCCTTAGGCCAGACAGGTGGCTGAGAATGCAGCAAGATGCCCTGAGCATCTACAGAAAGAGTTCTTCACCTTTTCTGTGTCGTGGACCCCTCTGGCAGTCTGGAGAAGTCTATGGACTCTTCTCAGAATAAGGTTTTTAAATGCATAAAATAAGATGACAAAGGAAACCAAATATATTGAAATAAAAGTTATGAAAATATGTTTAATGGATTTGCACTTCCCTGGTCTTGACCCTTTGTTCAACAGGAAACCATTCCATACTTCCTTGCTTCATATTCTGGAGATTCCTGCAAAGGTTTGATGCCAAGACCTAGGTTCAAATTTTACTTCTGATTCTTACTACTTATGTGTCCATGGTCAAGTTAAATAACCTCTGAAAGCCTCAGTTTCCTCACAAATCATAAAAAAATAACACCTAACTCAAAGATCTGTTATGAGGCTCGAATGCCTCCAATGTATACAAACCACTTTGCACATTGTAAAAGACTATGGAAAATGTCACTTTTTGTTAATATTAACTCAGCCCCAGTCCTTGATGGATTCCCCTTGGTCAATACATGCTGCCCTGAGACAAAGTCAGGCCTTCCATCCAACTTCTGAGTGTAATAGAATTCACTCCACAAATTCTATGCTGCCTTAGGCAACACTGAGGAAGCAAAGGGTTTCCATCTCTTTTAATTTATACAACAGCCTTGACAACATCTGCATCTTGGGTGAAATTACAGGAATCTATCACATTATAGTGCCAAGTTCCAGAGAATTTCTCACTGGGGACCTTCCATGTTATATGTGCCGCCTATGAGCTTATGGGTATTTTTAATGGTCTCTTTATAACTCAGACTTATGGGAATCATCTTGTGTCTCTCTCCTCCCTTCTCCATTACAGAAATAGTAATATAGCTCTCCATATGGTCATATTTTGGCCAAGGTCCTGTTTTATTGATTAGTGTTCATTTATAAACAGAATAATCTTTTCCTTACAAGAGGCATGTGACAATTTGTAGCATACGGAACAGAAAAGCTACAGATCAGACAATAGTGATACAAAGTGAAACTATCTCAGCCTTTATTCGAGGAATAAAAAATTACATGTTGCACCCAATTCTCCCTCCTCCAGTCCTGTTCCCAAGGAACTAAATGTGGATGGGGGAAGTCTTTTCTGCCTCCCTCCTATATTGTCCCTTTGAGTTGAGAGAAGACATGAAATGATTACCTCCAGAAATTTTATTCCTAGATCCACACAGCCTCTGGTCAAAAGAAGGTCTGTCAGGGGACACAGTGCCTGTAGGCACAGAGTGTAGGCAAGACCTTGCCTTCACCTCACCCCCAAGTATTCTGCCATTCAAACCCCTGCTGTTGTGCATGAGAAGTAATTAATTCCTGGCTATTCTCTCCTTTCTCCCTCCTTAAATGTGTTCTGTCTATACAAGTGCCAGCATGTACAAACCCATTCCCTTTCCCACAGGGAGGAGGAAGAAGGAGGCTCTGTATCATCACCACTTATTTCCTCCTCTGATCTCAAAAGAGGCTTTGCTAGCCTCTCACTCACATTCATGGCACCTCAAGAAGTAGATACAGACAAATGGCACCCGTCCCAACTGTAACAAAGACAAACCTGAGATGGAGAAGCTCTGGGGCTTAACACCAGGAATCCCTTAAGGAGTCTATAAAGCAAAATGTATGAATCACAGAATCTCAGGGCTGGAAAAGTCCTCAGGAGCCATCAAGCCCAACTGGCACTCCCTCCCCCAAATCCCTTTTTCCACATGCCAGACACTCTTGAAGACCTCAGCTGAGGGAGGAGGATGGCCCACTGTCTCTTAAGGTTTCCCATTCCATCCTGAGGTGTCTCTAACTGGAGGACAAAGCTGGCCTCTGAAATAGGGTACCAACATCATTGATATGGAGCTCCAAGGGACCTCAGGAAGACATGTAATCCCACCTCCTCTTTTCATATATAAAGAAACTGAGGCCCAAAGTGGTTATTTACTACCTGTATGACAGTACCTCAGCTCAAATATGACTTGAATATGGATATTGGATGTGATATGGAGAGCTATATTCCTATTTCTGTAGAGAGAGAGAGAGAGAGAGAGAGACCCAAGTGCTTCCCATAAGTCTGGGTTATGAAGAGAACATTAAAAATACCCATAAGCTCATAGGAGCTACATATAACATGGAAGGTCCCCAGTAAGAAAGTCACTTAACCCCTGCCCCAGGACTCAATTTTCTCATTTCTAAAACGGAGGAGTTGTATTAAATGGCCCCTATGGTCTCTTCCAGCTCTAGATATGAAATTACTTGCCCAAAGTCATATAGTTATTAAGAAACAGGGGCAGGATTCAAATCCATGTCTCTTGATTCCAAGATGATACCATGCTACCATCCCATAGCTATCATGCCTTCTATGCCCCACCCCTACCCCCAGTCATCTCTCCTCCAGACTAAACATTGCTAGTTCTTTTGACCTGGGCTAAAATGTAATAATTTTGAATCCACAAACTACACACACACCCATCATTGGAGTGTTTCTCCTCACAATAAAGTCCAGTTTGTCAATACCCCCCCCACAAGGGGTTAGTGAGAATTGGTTACAACGTTTTGTTTGTAGTCTGACTCATGTAGTACTAGGGGACCATTTGCTTTCATATCCTAGATGTCACTCTCCTAACAAAGTAGACTGGAATCCAGTTAGCAATTTGGGTAGCCATATTGCATTGTGACTCCTAACTAAGCTTAAAAAAAAATCTCCCAGGTTTTTTTTTTTTCAAAACTTTCCTCATCCTGGACTTGAGTCATGGACTTGGGGAACCCAAGTATAAAACATTCTATTTTTTTCCTCCTAAATGTCTTGTTATGTTCAGCCCACGACTCCACCCTCTCAAGATCTTTTTTAGAGCCTGATTCTGTCATACACCATATGAGGTATTCCTTCCGTTTTCATGTTTCAGACTCAACATGTACAAAACAGAATACATTATCCTCCCTCAGCCCCCCAAACCCACCTCTCTTCTGAACTTCTGAACTATTGAGGACATCACCATCACTTTAGTCACCTAGATCTACAACCTTGTTATCAATCTCAGCTTCTCCATCTCCCCAGCCCACCTAAACAAAGAGTTGTTAAGTCTTACTGTTTCTATCTCTACATCTCCCATATAGGTTCTCCCCTTTTCATTTGCATAGCCACCACCCTAGTTCAAGACCCTATCACCACCCACTTCAACGATTGTGATATCCTTCTAATTAGTCTTCTTTCCAGAAGTCTCTCCCCTCCTCATGCCTCCGCAGAACCACCAAAGCGATTTTTGGAAAGCACAAGCCTGACCAAGACTCACCCCACTGCTCATTACATTCTAAAGGTCTCCCATGACCTAAGATTAAATATAAACTTTTCCCTTTGACACCTAAGATTCATCACACCTTGTCTCTCTCTTATCTTTCCAGTCTTATTGTACATTATTCCCCCACAAGGACTATGTAATAAAGTCATACTGGCTTTCTGTTACACGTGTTCCCATCGCCTTTCCAAAAATCCTCACCAAGTGCCGAAGACTCCCCCTGGTTTCTTTCCAAACTCAGCTCAAGTAACACTTTCTGCATAAGACCTTTCATGGTCTCCACCAACTACTGATGCTTCCCCTCCCCCACCCCACCCAAGTCACTTTGTATGGCATTCTTCTGTATTTCGTAGATATCCATAGACGTGCATGTTGCCTCCCCCATTAGAATATGATGTACATGAATATATTTTGCACATTTTCACATGTAGAATTGATATTACATTTCTTGCCTTCTTAATGGGGGGGAAGGGGACATAGGGAAAATTTGAAACACAGAAATTTTTGTTAAATGTTATAAATAAATAATATTTTTTAAATGTAAATTCCATGAAGACAAGGACTGCACAGCACCAGACACATAGTAAATAATTAGTACATTCTCACTGACTGATTTATTTAAAACTTTGGTAGGCATGTTATCTATGCCTTTGCCTAAATTGTGATAAAAATTTTGAAAAGAACAGAGCTGTGGATATGGGCTCACGGCACTGCCCTGGAAACATCATACCAGGTAGGACCACCTACCTACCCCAGCCCCATCTCTTCATCTTGTCCACAAGGATAGCATGTTTGCCCTTTGTTTCAAAGAGGACCAATGACATCACAAGGTGAAGTCTTGACTTCTGTGTGAATCGGATTTAAGTGAGACAGAGCTGTATAAAGTCATCAGTCTCACTCTCTTCCAGACTCATTGATAGCATGGGAAGCCTTGCTGAAATCCAAATATATTTTATCTCTGGCATTCCCCTGATCTACTGGTCTAGCAACCCTGTTAACATCTTCTTAAAAGAGAGAAATCTACTTGGTCTGGCTCCACAGAGACAGAAGAGTGAATGCGTACGGCCATGGCATGTACCCAAGTACTGCAGCCATGCTATTTCTGGGTTATTTTATGGAATTGCTGAGATAAGTACTGTGTGAATGGATCAGACTGTGGTTGTAGACACTTAGAGATAATGGGATTACATGTCTTTGGGAGATAGTACTCCCGATAAAGACTAGAACCATAGAAATGGAAGGGATCTCAAAAGTCATCTGTTCCGATCCTGTGATTTTTACAGACGTGGGCAAGTGAGTCCAAGAACACTTAGTGGCTCGCTCAAAGTCACAAAGGTCAGGAAATGTCAAAGGGCCAGCCTGAATCCCTTTATACTTCTTTCTCCCAGAAACTCGTCCTCTACCACTGAACTAACTGCTCAGTTCTCCATGACAGCCTAGGAAGTCCCCTCTGATCTGAAGGAACCCTTCTCCCCTACCACATAACTACTGCCAAGCATAGAGGAAGTGAAGTATTGGTCTGCCTCCACTCAGGCTTCTGGGAGCTCTCTCAAGCCATAAACTCACCAGAGGGGCTATAGCCTATAGATAGCTACACTGATGTCTCTCAGGTCAGCAAGGTGGTGCAGTGCATAGAATGTCCAGACTAGAGTCAGGAAGGCTCATCTTCCTGGGTTCAAATTTGGTCTCAGACACTAGCTGTGTGACCCTGAGCAAGTCACTTAACCCTGTTTGCCTCAGTTTCCTCATCTCTAAAATGAGCTGGAGAAGGAAATGGTAGATCACTCCAGGATCTTTGCCAAGAAAACCCCAAATGGGGTCACAAAGACTGGGACAAGATGACTCAGCAACAACAGCAACAACACTGGTGTCTCTTCATTTTCTCCCATTCATTACAACATCAGAATTTCTTGAAAGTGTTTCCTTAGACACTCACCCACCGTAGCTTATGGACAGAATTGCCAATAGCCCATCTGTCTCTCTGAAGGAAGGTTCCAGATTCTATGAATCAGATACTGATTTATATCTCTAAGTTGGGATTCTAAAGTTGGCATCTAGCACTTAAGAGTTCAAGCCTGGGGAAGCCACATTCTGGGAAAAATCACTTTCTATCTTGCCATGGTGGACACTCACAATCTCCAGATGTCCTTGAGGTGATGGTAAAGTCACTTTCCAGGCACAAATCTCAGTGCCTGGTGGGCCTCTTTGACATTCCCCCCATTCATGAAATTCCATCTCCCTTCTGCAATGTCTTTCTACAAATTGTTGTTCCTACTTCCTGGAATGTCCTCTCTCCTCATTTCTCCCTCATAGAATCCCTGCTTTCCTTCAAAGCAGAACTCCGATGCTGCTTCTTTCAGGAGTCCCCTCCTGATCCCTCCAATGCTGAGCGCTTCTTCTACCAAGATTATTTTTTAAATCTACTTTGGGTATATTTCGTATTTAATTATCTGGGCACACCATTGACTTCCTACCCCCACCCTTCAGTAGAACGTAATTTCCTCCTTGAGGATAAGGGCTGTTCAGTTTTGTCTTGGCATTCCCCGCCCACACCCACACCCACAAACATACCTGGCACACTTGCAGGCACTCAGTAAATCACAAATTCTTACACTTTTATGTCACAGGTGCCTTTGGCAAGCTGACCTATAAGCCCCTTCTCAGAATCATGTTTATAAATAATTGAAGGAAATAGGGGCAGTTAGGTGGCGCAGTGAATAGAGCACCAGCCCTGGAGTCAGGAAGACCTGAGTTTAAATCCAGCCTCAGACATTTAACACTTATTAGCTGTGTGACCTTGGGCAAGTCACTTTACCCCAATTGCCCTGGCTTCCTCCCTTCAAAAAGACAAAAATAATAATAATAATAATTGAAGGAAATAATAGTGAAACTATAGATGTAATTTTTTCCCATCCAAGTTCACGTGCCCCTCGAGAACCTATACCTGGGGGTCCCCAAGTAAAGAACCCTTGGAAGAAAAGCCTTTTTATTTAGATTGAATTAGATAAGATCTTTTGGTCTGGGGTCGCTTTCCTGAAGCAAGCCAGTATGAACTTCTTGCAGTTGTGAAGAAACAAAAAGGTGAGGTTCAACGCTGTGACCATGATATTGGTGGGGAAAGGCCTCTCCCCATCTGCCTTAGAAAACTTGACTGACATCGTAGGGGTGTGGAGACTGGTGAGGGGCGGACTCTATGACTGCTCCCACCCAAACTGCTCCCTGATGTCACCCCCCCCCCCCAGCCCCCAATCCAAATCAGAAGGTCAGGACTGTGATCACTTCGTCCTAGCTGGCTGCCGACAGCAGGTGTTAGAAGGCAGGTGACAGCCTGCCTACACAAAAGCTGTTGTTGCTCTGAAGATCAACGTGCTCCTTCATCCCCACCAAGACACAAAAGAGACCTGATCTGAACATAAGGAAACAGTTTGCCTGCAAAAGGAGCAGCCACTGCGTCACGTCAAGCTTCTGTAGGGAAGGTTCGGAGGAGGGAGGTGGGTGCAAACCACACACCAGGCAAGAGATCCTTTCAGCAGGTGTTTTGGCACCAGGTGACTCCTTCCCCTGAATGAAAAGCAGCAGCTTTTTAGACTAGACAAATCTTGTCTTTCCGGTTCTGATGACCCTATGAGCTGGTAGGCTTGTCTAAGAGTCGGGATAAGTTCCTCGCTTGGAAAAAATACATCTGTTTTTCAAAGTCAGGAAAACCTAAGGAAATTCCTGATAGACTGCTCTCTCAGTATTGGCTGTAATTACAATTATTTATCAGATTAGACTGAATCCAAAGAGAAAAGTTGTCCAAAATTTAAATCCAAGGGTACCTGGCATAGTGGATAGAGTCCAAAAATTGAGTTAGGAAGACTCAGTTCTATCGCAGACACTTACTGGCTATGTGACCCCAGGAAAAGTCATTTAAATTTCCCAGCCTCAGTTTCCTCATTTGTAAAATGGAGGCAATAATAACCTGTTTCATGATTGTTGTAAGGGCCAAATGAGATAATGTATGTCAAGTGTTTTGTGAGGCATAAAGTAGAATCCCAGCTATTAGCATTAAAGACAACTTTTTTCTCCCCCATATCAGATTTGAAAAGGCTACTACATTTCTTGTTCAATATAGGTCTCACTTGAATTGGAGAGAATACTTTAAAAAAGGAAAGCTAAAAGCGGAAGAATTAAGAGACATCCATTCTTGGGGTATAAAAAGCAGAGAAGATTAAGGCTCAGGAAAACACACCTCCCATATACACTTACTGGACTCTTGTAGTAACATTATCCTTGGAGACCAGATCATGCAATGATATCCTATGTGAGACTGTCACATAAAGGTCAAATCTTAAGATCATAAGTTTAAAGCTTAAAGGGAGGTTAGAAGTCCTCTGATCCAAAGTCCTCACTTTACAGGTAAGGAAACTGGAACCCAAAAAATTTATGTGAATTTCCCAAGGTCACATAGATAGTGACTGACAGAATTAGATCACCTGACTTTAAATCCAGGATCCTTTTCACTGGTTCTTTTTTTTTTTTCTTTCTGATTCTTTCAGTAATAAGTCATCTCAGGAAGAGTCCTAAGATGACTTATTTTCAAAAAGTTTAGGCAAGCCTCTCCATGATGTCATATGGTTGTGTCTTGGAATACCACAGTCTCCAAAGTATTAAAACTGTAAATCATTCAGAAGGTAATGGTTAGAATGCAAAGGTACCTTGAACCTCCAGATTCTATGACCCTGCGGATGTAAGTTCACTCATCTTTGGAACTCCATCTTCTTCAGCCCACCTCTCCTCCCTTCCAAAGGATCAGCCATCTAATTTTATGGTAGAGCTCACCAAATCTAGCTGGACTCAGACCCAGATCAGACCATGCTTTACCTTCACATTTCAATCCAGACATCCATTTAAGCCAGCTGGTCATTTTTCTATAGCCACCATAGATATACCATCTTCGGGGCACAGTATGTAAATCGACCATCCTAAGGAATAGCTCACCACACCTCTGATTCAGGAGACAGACCATAATTGGCATTTCCCTGTAAATGCTGGCTTCTGCTGTTTGAATGTAAATTCCTTGAAGACTAGAAGTGTCTCATTTTTTTGTAAGCTCCAGTACTTAGTGCTTCAAATGTACTAAGTACTTAATAAGTGCTTTTTTTTAAAAAAATCTACACTAACTACTCCAGGATATTTCCAAGAAAACTCCAAATGGAGGCAAAAAAGGGTCAGTCATGACTGAAACGACTCAACAACATCCATTCATTCATTTGTGGAGGGTGTGTGGGTATGCTTCAACATGTTATTAGTGCAGATTTATACAAGAAAGGTGGCATAAATGATATTCTCAAAGAAACCTATGATTGGAAAAGGAGGGTGAGGGACAGGCAATCTAGAGCAAGGCCCCATAACATTATGAGGACAGACCCTTGATGGAGAATTTGTGGGAAGAAATAGACATGAGTAATCCAGGAAGTCCAGGGAAGGCACAGACGGGTTGTAGTCTGAACTACTAGAAAGAATATCCAATGTGAGAAGGGTGATTCATCGAAGGAAATAAGTTGAGCTTTATATAACAAGGCTCTGCTGTTTCTCTACCGGCATGACTTGTCTGTCTTGGCCATCATGATGGAGGTGGCGGTAGCATTCTTGTGATTTTGTTTAATGATGAAGGTCTTTAATGACCAAAGATCTTTCTTCAATGTTAAATCTAGCCTCAGGCTACATCACAGACTTATACATGTTCCTCCTAGAATGGGATCACAGTCTTGGGAATCACAGGATTTATCATGGGAAGGGATCATAGAAATCATGATCTAATGTAACATCTTAGTACCGCAGATGAGGAAACCAAGGCCCAGAAGGATAAAGTGATTTTTTTAGCATCACAGCAGGAGGTAAGAAGCAGAGGTAAGATTTAAGCTGATGCCTTCTGGTTCTAGGTTGAATGATCTCTCCACAAGACCAGTATGCCAACGTCACTCAGCACCTGGGGATCTGCACATAGTTTGTACACAAGGTAGGAAGTCCCTGGTATTAAGAGAGAGGAGACTCTAGCAGTAGCCTCTGACGGTACCTGGAGGTCATTTCAGGTGTTCTTGACCTTCACCCCTCAGTCTCACAACCCCAGAGCATCAGAGAAAGGACAGAAGACAAGGAAGGAAGGAGGTAGCAGCCAGAGCCCAGAGCAAGAAGAACCATGCAGTAGGTAGCAAGGTGTATGTTGTTTTCAGTTCCACACGCCAGTAGCACCCCTTGCCCTGCCCTCCCAATGACACTGCCATTAATAGGACCACCAGCCAGACCTGAAGGTTTAATACGACTTCTGATCAACCAGCCTACAGTTTTCTTGACTGGGCTTACCTCAGATGGGGAAATCCTTTACCCTTCTCTATAACCTCCTCTACTTTAGAGAATCTTTCCCATCTTTCAGGGCTTAGTTAAAGTCCTACCTTCTCCACAAACCCTTCCTGAAGCTTCTCTCCATCCCATGTTACTCCAATGCCCACTAGTCTCCCCTGACATGACTTCCTATAGTACTGAATGTCTCCATTACAGAATTTAACACATAAGAGTATCTACTCTTAGACTGTGTTTTCTTTGGTCTCTGATCATTAATTATAAAAATCTGTCCTTGTCCCTCCTCAAGATTCTAAGTTCCTTGAAGACAGGAGTCCTGTATTTCTTTTGTAGTAAGCTCAATCTCCCCTTCCCACTGAACTAAATGGAATGGAATTGAACCGAATGAGTCAAGATCTAGTCAGGAATATGTCAGGTGAAGACTTAGGGCCAGGCAGCTTGGGGATGGAGGATGCACATGTTAACAGTCCATGAAATGCATATTGGAGCTGGACCATCATTTTTTCTTATTCTGTTTAGCATTTATATGACATCTGTCACCACCAGGAAACGAGTAAGTGCAACCAGAAGTGGCTGCTACATTTGTTCACCCTTCAGCCTTACTCGGGCCACGCATATGGTCTCCACCTGCCCACAAGTCCTTCCTCTTCTGAGATCAGGCTGGGTGCAGGCACCCCTGCTCTAGCTTTCAGCAAAATGCTTTCCAAAGAGCCACACACTGTTGAAAGAATGTATTGTCCTCGTTAAAGGGAAAACGCAGGTAACACATTACAAGGTCGAGGTGGTCAGGGATAAATGAACAAAGGAACCCTTTCTGACATCATTATAACTGCTCCCTAACACGTTCTCTGCTTTGGCCTTGCCACACAGCAATGTAGAAAATGCAAAATATGTTCTATGATTCATAATTTAGGCCATGGGCCACTCTGATGGGCCACTCCAAACACAAGAGGCTATGCATTGCTTCCACAGGTGAGAGAAGGCAACTTCTGCCTACTTTGCCTTTAGCTTTCTTACAGAAAACACTAGCCACAGAAACCTAAAGGATTAGGAACACTCTAAAAGATGTGAAATCTATTAGTCTCTTATCTGTTTAAAGTCATTCAGACATAGTGTCAAAATAACATTAATATAAAGTGAGGAGGGACCTTAGAGGTTCTCAAGTCAACCCTCTCATTTCACAGATGAGGGAGCTGATGCCTAGAAATATGAAGTGACTTGCCCAGACTCTAGCTAATAAGTGTCTGAGGTAGGGGTTGAAGTCAGATCTTCTTGACTCCACTTGCCATGCTATATCTAACAGGCTGTCTCTTGGTCTGAACCATCTTCTCCCTCCAGTCTCCATCAGCCTCTAAGGACCCAAATCTGCAAGGTCATTCTAGAAGCAACATAAGTTCCTGTGTCGGTTCCAGAGTCAAGATCAAGTTGAACCTCCAAGATCATGTTGGATAGGGGATACTTACTGGAGCTAGAAAGTTACCTTTCAATATCCCTAAAGTGGAATCTCATCTTCAAGGATAAAGCCCAGGGGCTAATTTTTGAATATGTTATGGTCCAAAGGATATGTCTCTTCTGCTTGGACTCCAAAAATCCTGTAGTATTTCTAGATAAGAGTAAAGACAGTTAATGTAGACAATTCTTTTCAGAAGATTGGCAGTGAAGTGGAGGGCAGAGAGGGTACAATAACTCTCAACCAAAGAATAGATGACCAGCATCACTGGTAAAACAGCAAGTCATAATACACATCTCACTTGGATCATGTAATAGAATGAGGCGTTCACAGCACAGAAGGAAGATCAGAAATCCCTGCAGTAGGTCCACGGTAACTACCCAAATCCTGTATTTGGCACACTCCAGGTGATGAATGGGGAGAGAAAGGTAGAAACAGAAGTCCTTGAGGCTCTGCTCCTCTGTTAACCCCAACAGGTAGTCCTGGCAGCAGGAAGCAAGCCAACATACAGTAGCAACAGAAGCAGCGACTTACTCTTCACATTTGGCAGATGGCATGGTTCAAGTGAATCCTAGGACTAACGGGCTTCTTTCCTTTTCTTCCTCCCTTTCTTTCTTCTTTTTACCTTCCTTCCTTTCATCTTTCCTTTCTTCCTTCTTTCCCTTCCTTCCTTCTTTCTTTCTCTTCCTCCCTTTCTCTTTTCTTCCCTTTCCTTTCCTTTCTCCCTTTCTCTATTTTTCATTCCTTTATACCTCTTTTTCTTCTTTTCTGTATCTTTTTTCTTTTATTTCTTTTTCTTCCTTCCTTTATCTCTTCCTTCCTTTCTTTTTTCTTCCTTCCCTTTCTCTTTCCCCTTCTCTCTGTCTATTTTTCTCTGTTATTATCTCTCTGTCCCTGCCTTTCTTACTTTCTTGCTTTTTATCTCCAGTCAAACAACTATCACACTGTATTATGGGCTTTGATTCATTTTCCTCGAAAGGGCAACAAGCTAGAAGGATCTTGTTGCTTTCCTAAGAGAAATGGTCTCTTGTCAGTTGCTATTCCCAGGTGCGATTTTACCTTGAAAAACTGTCCTGCATTGGACACTCCCTAACAGAAATGCTTTCTCCATCAGTTAGACAGGAGAGGAAATTTAAGGACAAACTGTCTGTCTCCCAGCACTAAGAAACTGAGTACAGAAGTGTGTCATTTATCCTCAAGTTGCTATATTGGACCTAATGATTAATGGGAGAGATTTAAACTGAGTGTATATTTAAAAGAAAAAAAAAGGATTTGAGAGGGGAAGCGGATGAAAACTTTAGCTTTATATTCCATGAATAACCCATGAATAAACCAAGAACATGAATAAAAGAAAATGCAGATAATAAAAAAAACCTAAGAATCTCCTCTTGTTAATTCTCCTTTTTTGTGTTGACTCGCCTTCCATCAGAATTAAGATGATTCTGTGGTCCTTGCCTGGATCAGGTTAGATCTTTTTTCTCTCCTGTCCCCTCAGAAAGATCATCCCAATTGACATGGTTAGTTTGATTCCTTCCCAAGAACAACTGTCATTGATTGGCATCTCATTACCCATAAGCCAGTTATATATGGAGCTAACGGGCCATTTTTGTATTTATCCAAAGCTCTAAATCTTGCTCTGTGAGAGATGCCTAAGAGCAGAAAATCTCATCAATAGCAGAATTCTAAGGTAGAATATCGAATTCAAGCATCCAATAGCTCAGTTTTTTTCATGCTTAGGAATCTAGGCCTTGTCCCCATTACCTGCCAATGAGGGGATGGAGCAGGACTAGTAGGAAGGAGACTCATTCAGAGAGGCTAAGTACTGCTTTATCCTTGTTACAGAGCCTTGCTGTTAGGGTAAAATAAACCTCTTTTTGCTAATTGTTCAAAGACTTTCTTCTGTTGTGGTTCTTTTTTAAACATTTTTTAATTTTCTGTTTCCAATTCTTCATCTTTCTCCAGTCCCTCCCCTGCCCATTGAGAAGGCCAGAAATACAATACTTATATATATGAAGTCATGCAAAACATATTTCCAAATGAGTCATGTTGTGAAGAGAAAAAAAGCCAGAAAATTTTAAAAGGTAAAAGAAAATATGCTTCAGTCTTCACTCAGAGTTCTGTGAAATGGCTTTCGATGCCTCATTTTGTCCCAACACTGAACCTAAAGAGAGCGCTGATGCTAGAGGCACCTCTAACAATACCAGTACCTCCAGTAATGGGGAACCCCCCCCCGAAGTATCCCATTAACATTTTGGATAGTTTTAATCGATAAAAAGGTTTTTTTCTTTCTATGGAATCAAAAATCTTCCTCTGTGCAACTTTTAATCCCTGTTCCTACCTCTGTCTTGTGGGACCAAATGCAAATCTAAGCTTTCTTCCACACAGAAGAACAATATTCACTCTCCTCTTCCGCAGGTGAAATCTCCCCTCTCACCTTACCAGACTAACTCCTGTTAGCATGGACCATGTTGTCAATGTCCTTCCAAGAAGACAAGAACAGAAAATGGCCCCGTGACTTCATTAACGCAGGGAAATCCTGGGTGAGGAAACCGTCTATGGATGTAGGTTAGCATCTTCTCTGCAATTCTGAGTCTTCAAGAATTAAGCAGAGCACTGAACGTGAAAGCCACAAGCCTATCTCTTCCATTCTCCATGATTTTTTGAAAGGTCAGTAGCAATGACATCCTCAATTTTCTTGCAAAGACAGTTGGACGTAGTCTGCTGGGGCCACCTCAGTGCTCTCCTACCATCTCTTCACTTACTTTCGGTTTCCATTCCCTATGAAACGGTTTGTTTGCTTTACAACCTAAAGATCATTTTGGTGACTTAGCACACTCCTGCTTTCCTCTGATTTCCTTTGACTATGAGATCCAATCACTTTTCCCGGTCCTAAACATGCACCCCACTTCGTATCTACTTCAACTCTACTTTCCAAAATACAGCTTTGGATCTATGTGACTGTGCTCTCTGGAAAACCTGTTGTATAATTAACACATTTTCTTTGATTTTAAGGAATTCTCTTTTGTCTCTCCTTCCATCTTCTGGCATTCCCTGAAACCTGGCTCCCTCTTGACAACACTCCTTCTCTGGCCATACTTTTCCATAACTGTCTACTCTTTCTCTCATCTACCCCTGAGTCACTGGTCATAGTAGAGGAGTCAGAATACTCCTTAAAGCTTCAATAAGGTCCTTACCACGTTAATCTCCAGATGCCACTTCAAAATTGTCCCTCTACCACCTTCACCAAGCATCCTCTCCTCCTTTGAGATTCATTCAATCCAAATTCATCCCCCAGTCCGGATTCTAGTGGCTGTTATCTATCTTGCAAGTTGCTCTCCATCCTTCTTTCTCTCCACTACAACTCCAGTCCTCATACTTGAGGACTTCAACCTACATGTTGATGTTATCTCAAATATCCTAACTTCCTAATTACTTAATCTATGAAAATCCTATGACCTACTCTTCTCCGCTACATCAGTGATATGCAGAGATTAGCATACCTTGATCTTGCCATATCCCACAAATGTTCCTTTCTCATGTTCATGAACTCTTGCTTTAGGACCAGGATTTCCCCTATTTCCCTCTACAAGGATTAGTTTTCCCTAAAAGGTGATAAAGCTGCCTCCAGGAATTTATTGGTCCCCATCTCCCTTGATGCAGCTTCCCAGTCACCTAAGGGCATTAAAAACTCCTGCCTACGTGAAGTTGGGGCCACTATGACAAAAGATTAGGCCATCCTCTCTGAGATCCCTCTTCTCTCCTTCACATCTCATTTTCCCCTGACATCATCCCCCACTATAATCTCAAGCCTCTGATGAAGAGGTAGCACTTCTTATTACCAAGGCCAATATTTCTACATGTCCCCTTGATCCCATCCCATCTGTTCTTCTTCAGTAGACGGCCTCCACAATCATCTTCCATCTGCTTCTCGGATCTTCAGTCTCTCCCCATTTATCGGCTCCTTCTCTGCTGCCTACAAACACATTCACAACATTATATCCATGATCATTTCTAAATCTTCATCCTTTTTTACCTCTTTGCAGCATTTAACAATGTTGGTTACCTCCTCCTTCTGGAGACTCTCTTCTCTCTGGATTGCCATACTTTGCTCTTTCTTGGCTCTCCTGCTTGTCCAACCATTTCTTCTCTGTACCATTTGATGGATCTTCATTTTTGCCCCACTCCAACAGATTATTTCCACGATCTTTTCTTTTCTCTCTATACTTTCTTACTTGGCAATCTCATGAGCTCCCATATGTTTAATTATAAATACATACATTTTCCATCCTGCCCTACCGGAAAGTCAGAGGGGAGATGGGGGAGGACATAGGAGAGAATAGACTGGGGGAGGGGTTATGCAAGAGGATGGCTGTTTTGGGGTGGTGGGTGGGGGAAAGATGGGGAGAAAATTTGTAACTCAAGATCTCATGGAAATGGACGATGTAAACGAAAATTAATTAAAAATAAATAAATATTACATTTATAAAAATATATGTGGTATACACCCATATAGACATGTGTATAGATAGATAGATAGATATGTGTGTGTATATACATGTGTGTATATATGTGTGTGTATATGTGTGTATATATGTGCATATATGTGTGTGTATATATGTGTGTATATGTGTGTATATGTGTGTATATATATGTGTGTATATGTGTGTATATATGTGTGTATATGTGTGTATATGTATGTATATATATATATATGTGTGTGTGTATATGTGTCTGTATATTTGTGTATCTATGTGTCTGTATATGTGTGTATATATGTGTGTATGTGTGTATATATGTGTATATATGTGTGTATATGTGTGTATATATATGTGTATGTGTGTGTATGTGTGTGTATATATGTGTATATATGTGTGTATATGTGTGTATATGTGTGTGTATATATGTGTGTATGTATGTGTGTGTATATGTGTGTATATATGTGTGTATATATATATGTATATTGTGTATATGTGTGTGTATGTGTGTGTATATGTGTGTGTGTATATATGTGTGTATATGTGTTTATATATGTGTGTATATGTGTGTGTGTACACATATGTATATGTGTGTGTATATGTGTGTGTGTGTATACTGACTATTGGATTTTCAAACTGGATTTCCCAGAGATGTCACAAACACAATATGTCAAAAATCTCCCCTATTTCAATTTTCGTAGATACTGTTAAGGACACCACCATCCTTTCCAGTTGCTCAGATTTGCAACTTTAGAGTCACTCTTGACCACTCACTCTAACTCAACCCACATGCCCAATCATCTGGGAGAGGGAGAGGGAGAGAGAGAAGGAGAGGGAAAGGAGAGCAGAGGAGAGGACAGGAGAGCTCTGTGATCAGCCCTGATCAGGCACCATACTTTAAGCATCCTTATTCCCATAAGTTGTGTTGGTCACAGACTTTCCAGAATCTACTAAAAGAAAACCTTTCAAATTGCCATAATAAAATCTGATTCACATAACACTTTAGAGCCTACAAAGCATTTTCCTCAAGTCAACTCTGTGAGTCAGATAATTCAGGTATTATTTTCTTCCTTTTTCAATATGAAGAAACAGGCTCAGGGGAGTTAAGCTCCTTGCCCAGGGTCACACAATGAGAAGGGGGGTTAAATCCAGATCTTCTGACTCCAAGAGCAATTCTCTGTCTACTCACTATGTCATGGGGCAAAAAGGTGACTGGCTTATGCTTATGTCACTTCTGTGCAGTGGAATTTTCAGAGCAGTAATGTATAATGTATAATAAAGCTGGTGCTGAAAATCAATGCTTGTACAAAACAATGAGAGCCTATGCAGCAAGTCTCAAAGATAGGTCGTACTAAACAAAGAGGCACAGTTCATGCACTTGGGGAAAAAATCCTTTGATGCAAGAATAAAGATGAAGGAAATGATGCTTCATTTCTTCTCATTGGTAGAAATCAACAGAAATTCTGGGAAGCGATGGAAAAAGTCGAAAACAGTTTATATTTGTGCATGTTGGTAAATGACTATTTATTCATTTAACAGGCTTTTGAGCATGTCATACAAATATAACCATGTTATTCTATCCAGAGGATGAAACATAGAATACTTGTTCCCAAGTCTTTTTACTCTTTACAGTCCTAGTCTGGCCTGCTCTCCCTGCTCCCCATGCATACACTTACTCTCAGGTCAGGCTGATTCATAACTACTGTGTCTCATAACTACTGTTAACAGTCTCATCTCTGTGAACTCCTCGTCTCTCTGTCTCCAGATTCCTTGCGCTCCACTAATCAATCTATCCTATGTGCTATTGTGAGATTAATTTCCTGAAATGCCAATTGCATCATGGCATTCCCTTGTTTAAAATTCCCAATCATTCCCTAGTGTCTATAGGGTAAAATTCAAACTAAACTCGGCAACCTGCCATTCAAACAAAGCTTTCTGTAATCTGGTCCCATGCTGCCTACTTTTCATGCTGGACAAGCAGCTATCCTCCCCATTCCCTGAAAATGCCAAGTCTGATCAAGGCCCTGACCTTTACTCATGCTGTTCTCCCTACCCATAATGCCCTCTCTCTATCCAATCAAATCCTACTTTTCCATCAATGCCCAACTCCAATCCACAGTCCATCCTTTCCTTTTATAAAATTCATTCTGGTCCCTCAGGGATCAAATGCTTCCCCTATATTGTTACCTAACTATTTCACAGGTATCTATCTTGTCTCCCTAATTAGGCTGCTGTGAAGTAAATGCTCTGTAAACCTTGCAGAGTTATATAAGTGTGGAATTGTTGTTATTACTGCTGCTGCTTATAAGCTCTTAGAGGGAGGAAATTACTCTTAATGCTTCTTCACTCTTTGCACAAAGGAGAGGATACTGTTATGCTAGGAGGCATTTGATTACTCATTTGTAAGAATCAATAAACGAATAAACAAATGAATATCTCACAAAGCAAAAGAAGAGAGAAAAGGACTTTTCTGAATAGAGAAAAATCTCCTCACTGGGTTCATGAACCCATCAAAGCTTAGGGCAGGGGGTCTTAGCCTAGGGGCTATAAAATTGGCTTAAAAACTATTTTGATAACTCAGTTGGCTTTCTTTGTAATTTTATGTGCTTTGTTATGTTTTATGCTTTCAAAAACACTATTGGGAGAAGGGGTCCATTGTCTTTTATAGTAATGCCCAAGGGTCCGTGACGCACCAGAGGTTAAGGACCTCTAGTCTAGGGAAAGAGGACATGGACAGAAGCCAAGAGACAAGGAGCAACTGTGGAAGCTGCTGGGCCGTGGTAGTTTGGGGAGAGTTCAGAGAGATGAGGGCAACATTCAGGAATTCTCTGCTCCGAAGGATGGGTGGTCATTGTCTGGTCCCTGTCTAGTTCCTGGCAATGTAAGCCCTCCTGGATTGCTCAACTCTCTGCTCAATGAAAACCAACAAGCTAAAAAAAATAAATAAATAAAGCCAACAACCTTATGCTGTCTGTGAAAAGCCTCAAAAAATGTCAACAAATGCTGAGTCAGGAAATTCTCCTCTAATAGCTTTTGTTGGAAACATTTAACATTTCAGCTTTATCTGTTCTTTTCTTTCAGACAGCTCCTCCAAGGTATTCCAAAGCAACAATACCATCATTCAGGACTGCTGGCTCTCAGGGACTTTCTCTGAGCCCTTGCCAGGCACTGCAGGCCCACACCCTTGTCGATTCAGAGTAACTTCACCATCTTAAAGGATTTATTTCCTCTCCTCCACTCCATCTCCCAAGCTAAGAACAAGGGATCTGATAGAGCCCATGGAAAGAACCAGTGACCCTGGTGCCACTGGCTACTCCCAAATAGTATTTGAGTGACCATCCCTTCCTCATGAACATTGCTGGAGGCCCCAGAAGGTCAGGTTTATGTAGAAGGAGGACGATGTAGCCTTGGAAGGCCCTGAGGGACAGAAGCCTGAAAAAGGTGCCTCCCTCATGGAACTGCCCTGATAGAATAAACTGAGCAAAGCCCTCCTGCTAGAAATCAGGGCCGCTCAAGGAGATTTCTACTAGGTTCAAGGCACTTTCAACAAATTTTCCCACAGTCCCAGCCCGCTACTGAAATCTCCCAAACTTGGCTTCAGTAACATCAGACATAATGTCCCTGAAACGACAGCTAAGGAAGAAGAGTCTGGCCCTTTCCATCAGATAAGAGCAGCTCTGCTGGTTCTCGCCATTTCCCAGCCAAAGGATCTAGGGATGTGGTGAGGCTGTTCTGGGGCCAGAACCATAAGCAGGAGAATGGGAATAGGGAGGGAATGTGGGAAAGGGGTGGGGGCAGAGGAATGCAAATAGCTTTTTTTTTTTCTTTTAAAGGAGAAAAGGGAATTTGAAAGCCTGTTTTGAAAATTCGTGGCTAGCTTAGTCTGTGACCATAATGATAATGAGTCAATCTTTCAGTAAGCAATTATTAAGCGACTACTTACTGTATGCTTGGCTCATAGAATCAATGGAGAGCTGGAAGGGTCTCTACAAGCCATTGAGTCTAATCCTCCCGCTTTACATATGAGAAAATTATCTCCCAGAGACATTAAATAATTAATTCCATGTCATGCAGCTAGTAAGTGTCCGAGGTAGGATTTGAACCTAGGTCTCCCTGATTCCACATCCAGTAGTCTGCCCACTCTCAGGGAGAGAAATTGCAATGGAATAGGAGAATAATGCACGAGCACCGATAATTATGATACAAAGTAACATAAGAGTACAAAAGACAACCAAGTAGGATACGGGATCTGAGAGGAAAAAATCATTCCCATCTGGGGAACACAGAGAAAGCTTCAGAGGGCAGAGTGTGGAGGGTCATTGTCCTTCAGAAAAATCGGTGTGAGAATTCTTTCTGCCAAAGGAAATCGAACTCCCTCCACACTTGAGGAGACGGTTTCTTGAGTTGCTGTGGTTTAAAAAAGAAAGAAGAAACAGCATTACCTGGCAGCCTTCTGGGGACGAGCCTCTTAGAGCACAATTAGGCTGGTCCTGGGCCTCCAGCCAATTGCTGACCTTTCCCCTGAAGCCTTTTCCGCTCAGACAGACCTGACAAAGCTTGAGTTCCACTGGGAGAACCTTGGAAACCCAGGGTTGCCTCCGAGCATCAGAACAGGACACTGGTGGAGAAATAATTAGGAGGAAACAAATTATAATAAGTTATTTAATTGAGAAGTAACAGTGTAACAGACAAGAAGTTGGCCTCAGAATCAGGAAGGCCCAAGTTTAGAGTTCAAGTCTTCCCTCTGAATCATACTGATTGTGTGACTCTGGGCAAGTCAACTAACCTCTCAGTGCTGTAGATAATTCTCTCAAACTAGGAGTTACAGAAAAGGTGGTGATCTACATTGGTAAAATGATTTCCCTCACCGGAAAGTTACTTATACCAATGAAATCTCAGATCCAAGTTTAAAAAAGGTTATGTCATTGAACATGATGATTTGCATATCTGTTACCATCAACAGTTTACAAGGCATTTTTGTCAGAGCAACCCTCTGAGAGAGGGAAGGTGAGTAAAGAGACGGGTGCTCACGCAGGCTAAACAACTTGCCAGGGTTACACAGTTAATGTCAGAGATGCCCTTGTGGTATTTTCCTATAAGATATATCCCTTATTAAAAATATTAATTTATTAATTATTAAATTATTAATCATTAAATTAAATTATTAATATTATTAATTTATTTTTGTTCCAAACTTAACAAACACCTAATAGAATGGTTGCTGCTGTGGAGTTGTGTCTAACACTTTGTGACCCCATTTAGGGTTTTTTTGGCAAAGATACTGGAATGGTTTGCTATTTCCATCTCCAACTCATTTTACAGATGGGGAAACTGAGGCACAGGGGTACGTGACTTGCTCAGGGTCACACAGTTATTAAGTGTCTGAGGTCAGATCTGAACTTGGGAAGATAAGTCTTCCTGACTCTAGGCCTGGTGCCCTACCCACTGCGCCACCTGGCTGCCTAATAGAATGAGTATTTGCATATAATTAAGAGAAAAAGAAGATTGTACAAAGAACAGTTTCTATTATGGACCACTGGATTTTCTTTTCAGGTATATAATAGTTTCAAAGCTGCCCTGATTAACTGGATTCCTTTCTGGTTTTCCTTCTGTTCTGTTCTCTCCATTTTAGGAAAGTGCTCAAAGATCCTCTTTTCATTCTTTCCTACCCTATTCTATCCCTTTCTCTCCTTACCACCCCACCCCCACCTCCATCAATTCAGGGTGGGGAAGAAAGAAAAGCAAAGCTCTTGTAAAGCTCAATGCACACCCACAAACAAAATGAATTCCCACATAGGCTGGACCCAATGCCACATTCTACATCTTAAGTCCATCATTTCTCGGTCAAGAGATGGGTTTTATCATCATAACTCTGGAATCTCAGGTAGTGATTGTTCTCAAGTTTGTCTCAAAATCAGTTTTCTTTATAATGTTGGTGTTGTATCCATCATTCCCCTGCCTCTGCTCCCCTTGCTCTACATCAGTTCATACAGACCTTCCTAAGTTTCTCTGAAATTCCCTTTCATCATTTCTTCTGGTGAAATAATATTCCATTACACTTATATTCCACGATTTCTTTAGTCATTCCTTAATAGTTTCCACAACGCCCCCCCCCATCTCCAGTTCTTTGCTGCTTCAAAAATAATAGAAAAAGATGTAGATGTAGATGTAGATGTAGATATTCGTATGGGTATAGGTATAGATATAGATATAGGTATAGATATAGATAGATATACTATACATATTTTTAATATATGGCACCTTTTCCTCTTTCTTTCTTCTCTTTGGGTTTAAGCCTAGGAGTGGTATTATTCCTGGGTGGATGTATGCACAGCATGGTGACTTTGGGGGCATAGTTCAAAATTGCTTTCCGGAATGTTTGGACCAATTCACAGTTCTACCAACAATGCATGAGTATGCAGGGGTTTCCCACAGCCCCTCCAACAACTTTTCTTTTTTTATCAACTTTCCCAGTCTGAAACGTAGGAAGTTAAACCTCACAGATCCTTTAATTTACGTTTCTCTGATTACTAGTGATTTGAAGAATGTTTTCATATGCTGATAGTTTAGATTTCTTCTTTTGAAATCTTTTGAAATTTTTTTGAATTTAAAATTTTTGAAATATTTTGAAATTTTCTTGATCCTTTGACCATTTATCTATTGGAGAATGGTTCTTAATTCTTAAAATTTTGAATCGGTTCCTTCTACATCTTCAATATGAGACCTTTCTCAAAATTTGTTACAAAAATTGTATGTTTTTCCCCAGTTACCTGTTTCCCTTGTAATTTCAGCAGCATTATTTTTTGAGATCCATCCTCTTGGATCAGAGAATAAAAACATCGTCTCTTAATGGTAAGAAGCAGAAAGCAGAGGATTCTCCTGGACTCATGGCAAGATGAGCACCCAGAGTTTGGCTGCCCAGATCTTTCAGGCTGGCCTCCAGGGAGCCCTAGGCAGGAAAGCATAATCCCTCCAAAAACCTGGGAGGAATCAATAAGCTTATTGTTCTATAGTTTTTCCTGAGAAAGAAGATGGAAGAAACAAAAGAAGAAAGTATGCAAGCACTAATCTCTGTTTACCTAATAACCGCTGATAGAATAAATAATGCCGCAATACACATTGACTGGAACACAGCTTATAAACTGCACAAACACTCAACACCCCCGCCCCCACCACAGTGAGCTTAAGGTCATTATCCCGTACAGAAATCTTGAAGAGAGGCGAAGGTGTGGCCACCAAATAGACATATAGGCGCAGCTGGAATTAAAAAGGCTCAGTGACCAACTCGGCCAAAGGGATCAAAGAACCAGCCAAGGCACAGAAAAAGTAACCAAAAAGGCTGTTGGCAGAGTCTCAGCTGACAACTCTTTGTGCCCGGAGCAGAGGCACAAGATATGCTGGAACGAGTGGCAGGAACAGCCCCTTAAATCAGTCTTCTAAGATCGTTTCAGTTGGCCCCTATGCATAGAAAACCCAAAAAAGTGAAGTAGAAACTGTGCTTTACAGTGTATGTGTGGGTGACAGTGTCACAGTGTCCTGCGGGGCAAATGGATATACAATCTTCCCCCAACACACACACACACACACACACACACACACACACACACACACACACCTACTATATCATAAACTCACATAATACTAGCACTGAATGGAGCACAGAATCACAGGTTTAGATCTTGATGGAACTTCAGTATATATATCTAGTCCCACTCCTTTATTTTTACAGATGAAGAAACTGAGGCTCAAAGGAGTTAAATTCCCAAGGTCATGTAGATAACTAGCAGCAGAAGAGGGGTTCAGGGCTCTTTGTTCTATGTGATGGATGGATAGGTAGATAGATAGATAGATAGACAGACAGACAGACAGACAGACAGACAGACAGATAGATAGATAGATAGATAGATAGATAGATAGATAGATAGATAGGGAAAGAGAGAGAGAGATACATGGATAGATAGATACATGGAAAAATAGATACATAGATAAATAAATAGATGTGGATATATGGAGAGGGACAGAGACAGAGAGAGAGACAGAGGCAGAGAGAAAGACAGAAAGACACAGAGAGAGAGAACATAAAAATAAAGAAAAGGGTAAAAATAAAAATTTAGCAATACTAACCAACACATCGGCTGATTGTTACAGCAATCTTCTCACGAGATATCCTATAGACATCCTAAACTGTATCCAAAACAGAAATCGTTCTCTCTCCCAAAACCCAACCTTCTTCCAAACAATTCTATCACTGACTTTTTAAAAAATTTTATTTGTTATTTTTAATTTATGGAATAAAATAAGCATTTCCACAACATGGTCTAATTTTTTTTAAAGATCCAGCAAACAAGTCATTCACAGAGCTTGGCATGGACAACAGTCCTCTGTGCTCACTCTCTGGAGGAACAGTGCTGTAATTAAATCATTGAACTGATGGTTCCTGAGCTGGGGCAAGCACCAAGAGGCCCGGATGTGAAGTCCTGCTATGAACAACCTTTTTGTCACTAGACAATCTTGCCTCATTGTGGCTGTTGTGCTCCACCACTTACAAATTCAACTTCTGTCAGACTCCTGACTCTTGTCTCTAACATGCTCTGTTCAGCTCCAACTGTCCACAGGTTAGGGGCTGGTTCAGTCCCTCTGGCAGGAGGTCAGGTGTTAGCTTTACTCTGCTTACCCCCTTCCCCCCATGATTCCACTGCATAAAAAGATATGTTCCAGTTTACCTTTTCTTTCCCACATTACAATTTCTCTCCAAATGCTGCCTTTTAAGCCTTATTTTCCTACGCTGACTGCTAGCCTCACAGGAACTGGCCCTCTTGTCTGCTTTTCAACTGATCTCCAAATGTCTCAACTGCTCCCCCAGGACTTTAGGTTGACCTAATCAGGAAATCGAGCCAAAAGAATTAATTAAGTGTCTACTATATGCCAGGATTGTATTAGGAATATGAAGACAAAAATGAACCCATCCCTGCCCTCTGGGAGCTTCCATTCTATAAGGGGCATTAGTTTGTATGTACGAGTATAAATAAACCAAGTACATAACACGTGAATACATATATGTGAGTATGTACAAGTCCTCCTGACTCCAGGGCCAGTGCTCTATCCACTGTACCACCTAGTCACCCCTAGCATTACTTATCCTTTAAACTAGTTCCCATCTCCATCCCTATGCCTTTTTAATTAACGAGTTCTAGACCCTGTTCTTTAAATTCCATCTCTACTGATGAAACTGGAATGTGTATCCGTGAGTCTATAAACCAACCTCTGCTTTGAAGGGATCCTGCTCACTAGAAATGTTGAAGGTAGGGTCCAGGGCTTCTGAATTCCTAAAGTAAATGGTCTGGTAGATGTCCTACAGAGACCTCTCTCTGCTACTGACTAAAACTTTGGATAAATTATAGTCCGACAGCAGTTATCCCACCTGTCTGTCCCTTCCCTCCCTCCTCTAATATTGGTAACCATAGTCCATGTTAGCAGTTATCTCTCTCCCTCCAAATATTCCCAGGTGGAAACATGTCTACAAGGAACAGGAAACCCCCATCAGACCAGAGGCTATTGAACTCATGTGAAGCTACCACCACCCTCTGCTCACCCTATGACACTGGATAGGAAACTTGGCCTCACTCAACAGCTCTTATTATTGGTAATGGAAAGTTTAACATGTAAGTAAGGTGTTTATTGCTTAACTCCGTTCCCCAATGTCTAGTGGGAATGGACCCTGAACAAAAACTAATCCCCCCAAAGCTTTTTCTTCACAATCATTGCATGGGTTACATTTTAATTGGGTAAAATATAAAACACAAGCACTCGACTGGCTACCCCTAGCATTCTTGAGCCTGGCTAATTCTTATTACCCTCTTATGTCCACTTCCCTATGTATTCCCATAAAAATCGTTATTCATACATTGCCTGCTAGAATACCTCTGGTCTTGGAGGGCGGAGCCAAGATGGCAGAGGAAAGCCCAGACTTGGTGTGCACTCCAGTTCCAACCACTTCCAATACCTATAAAAAATGACTCTAAACAAATTTTAAGGCTACAGAACCCACAAAGTGATGGAGAGAAACAAATCTACCACTGAAGGCAGCCTGGCAGGCCGACAGGAAAGGTGTATTACAGCACAATAGGAGCCAAGCACAGTCCCACATGAGCCATGGTTTCTGCCTCAGGGCAGTCCAGACCAGCCAGAGCAGACTTCAGGAGAGTGAATCACTAGCAGCTGTGGCAGTTTTCAGAGTTCTCAACCCATAAATGCCAAAGAGAAGGTCAATGGGAAACTCTGTTGGAAGGGTGAAGGAGGAGGACAGTCCAGCACCTGCCCACAGGGTGAGAAGTGGTGAAGGCTCAGCAGCTGCAGCTGCTACCACATGGCTGCTTCCAGAGCTCCTGGCCTGCAGACTGTAGGGGGACCAAGCAACCATTCAGAGGGTAATTGCTCTTGCTTTGGCCTGCTTGGATCTGGATCACAGTCTTGGGTGGTGGTCCTGGGGTGTGTGGGCAGTGTGCCAGAATTTGTGGGGGTTGTAGAAAGGGTGCCCAAATAATAGCTCTGGCAGCTGCAAAAACCCAAGGATTTTAAAAATCTCTCTCCATTCTGGAAGCAAAGTTCTACCATGGCAAAGAAGTCAAAAGTCAAGTAACTGGCAAGATGAGCAAGCAGAGGAAGCATAATCAGACCATACAATCCTTTTTTGGGGACAAAAAGGACCAAAGCATGGAGGACAATGAAGTCAGAACTCCTGCATCAAAAGCTTCCAAGAAAAATATGAGCTGGCTATAGGCTATGGAGGAGCTCAAGAAGGATTTTGAAAATCAAGTAAGAGAAGTGGAGGAAAAATTGGGAAGAGAAATGAGAATGATACAAGAAAATCATGAAAAGCAAGTTAACAGCCTGCTAAAGGAGACCCAGAAATAGAGTGAAGAAAATAACACCTTAAAAAATGGACTAACTCTAATGTTAAAAGAGGCCCAAAAAGCCAAAGAGAAGAAGAATGCCTTAAAAAGTCAAATTTGCCAGATGGAAAAGAAATTTCAAAAACTCACTGAAGAGAATAATTCCTTCAAAATTAGATTGGAGCAATTGGAAACTAATGACTATGAGAAATCAAGATACTATAAAACAGATCCAAACAAATGAAAAAATAGAAGGCAATGTGAAATATCTCTTTGGAAAAATCACTGACCTGGAAAATATATACAGGAGAGATCATTTCAA
>CM053587.1:4654249-4671823 GCA_028646515.1 Pseudochirops corinnae
GAAGAGTCCAGTTTATCAAGGTTGGTCATCACACATGTGATGTGTCTGTGATTGTGTACGCATTTCTCCTGGTTCTGCTCTTCTCACTTAGCATCACTTTGTATAAGCCTCTCCAGGTGAATATGAAGTCCATCTCCTCCCCATTTCTTATAGCACAATAGTATTCCATTACATTCATATACCACAACTTGTTTTGCCATTCTCCAATTGAAGGGCATTCCCTTAATTTCCAGTTTTTTGCCACTATTACATACTTGTTCATGGATCAGATATTGGATTTAGAGCTAGAAGGGTCTTTAGAAATCATGAAGCCAAATCCCATGCCTTTCTAAAGCTGAGATCTCTTGGCTTGTACACTGTCCCCTGTCTGGCCATCTTAAGGAATAAACTTTTACAAAGACATCCAACCAAACTGTATCCAGTCTAATTAAAAAATATATACGTAACCAGAAAACTGGAAAAGGAGTTCTGTTTATAGTTGCAATCACTTTGGATTTGGCAAAAGAAAGTTAAAAATCACTTAGATTGTTCCTATTCCTTCTCCTTTCTGGTTTGAAATGTCCTGGCTCCTTACAGGCAATATTTTCCATTTGCAAACTTTCTTCGCATATCCCGTTTTCTTTTTTTAGTCTCTTGAAAAATGATATAAGTGAGTCTCAGGTTTCCATAGCCCAATGCAGGACAGGGTTATGTGACACAATTTCCGTTCTTAGAGATGGATTTTAGAGACTGAGACATCATCTAGGAAAAAAAAAACACGTCTGAGGCCAAAGTCTGAGTGATCTGGACCCAGGCCTTGGAGACTGTGGTCATTGCAGGTGCACAGCACATATTTCCTTTAAAAAAAATACTGTGTAACTTCTCCTTCTCCTCTCTACTTGGTATCTGCAAACACGTGCTATCCATATACTATCATCACGTGCATTTCGAGAACATTTTGCTTTTTTATATTGAAACATTTTTAAATTGCCAAATGTTGTCCTTTTTCTCCCTTTTACTTCCTCTACTCATTGGGGGAAAAAGAAGAAAGGCAAAACCCTTGAAACAGAAACAGAAACAAGCAAAGCAAACTCAATTATTGGCTACGTTCGAAAGCGCGTCTCATTCTGCATATCAGTCCGGTGCCCCTCCGTCAGGGTGTGGGGAGGGTTCTCCCCACAGGTTCTCTAGGGACATGACTGATGGTCCCATTGCTCAGACTTCCTGGGCCTTTCAAAACTGCTGATGTTATGGATTGTCTTTGTTCCCCTGGTTCTATTCACTTCATTCCACCTCAGTCCATATATGTCTTCTCACGTTTCCCTGAAATTGTCTCTTTATTTCTTACAGCACAATAATTCTCCATTACATTCCTCTATCACAGCTTGTTTAACCATTCCTTTGTGGTAGCACCTCCTTAGTTTCCAGTTCATTGCCACCACAAATGAATAGTTATTTGGAGGGGCTCCTGAGGCATAGATATTCCCAACGTAGTTTTTACTACCTGATTGTAGGGCTTTGGAATGGGGAAAGAAGAGACAGATTACCAGCATAGAGAGCTCTGTCTCTTTAAAATGTATTCCACGTTTGGACCTCCTACTCTACTACAGGCCAGTCTCAAGAGGCACTTTGGGAAAGTGGCTGCTGAGAATCAGGGCTGTTTCTAAGCATCTCCTCTCTTGCTAGTCATTGTATCTTCTCACCCATTTTCCTTTCCATTGAGGGTAGGGGTGAAAAGGTGTACACAGAGATTAGTGCTTTCCATCTGGATTGCCTGAGTTTTCCAGTAATAATTATACTTGTTTGAAGACTAATTGGTGGGTTCTTTTCAGGACAATAAGCATTGTTTAGAAGACAAATCAAATAAAGCTATTTTCTCAGACTGGAAATCTTACTAAGGATTCCTGCTTTTCCTCTATGAGCATGTGAAGATTTAATTTGGTCTTGGTTTATGTTAAGAGCCTGTCTTTGATTTGGTTGATGAGAATCTTAAAAATGTATACAAATAGTTGCTTTGGAGCAGAAGGCAGCAGCCCCAGATGATGCATGAAATCTCCTCTAGTCTTTTATGGAGGTTCTATCACCTTCAGGATACATGCCCTGAAGCCTGAAAAGACTCAAGTATGACTGTGATTTTTCTCACTTGGTACACTCAGAAAATCTGTGACTACTCTTTGATTTGTGACTGGGACCTAACAATGGGATGAAGGAACTAGGAATATTTAACATGGAGAGAAGACTTAGGAGTACATGATTTTTGTCTGTAAGTGTTGCTGCCTTCTGGAAGAGGGATCAGACTTGTTTTGTTTGGCTAAAGAGGACATATTCAAGAGGAATGGGTAGAAATCACAAAGAGTCAAATGTACAGGAAAACTGTCTAGCCATTTTGTTGCTGTTCATTAATTTACAGTCATGTCTGACGCTTTGTGACCCCATTTTGGCTTTTCTTGGCAAAGATACTAGAGTGATTTGCCATTTCCTTCACTAGTTCATTTTACTGATGAAGAAACTGAGGCAAACAGGTTTAAGTGACTTGCCCAAGGTCACAAGGCTAGTAAGTGTCTGAGGTCAGATTTGAACATGGAAACATGAGTCTTCTTGACTCCAGGCCTGGCACTCTACACACTGTGGTGCCTCCTAGCTGCCTACCCATCAGACCTCTCCAAAAGTGGAATGGTATACGTGAGTTCCTCATTAGTGGAAGTCTTCAAGTCGAGTCAGTAAGCATTTATTAAGTGTCTGTCCAGTGCCAAGCGCTATAATAAGTGCCTGGGATACAAAGAAAGGCACCTTACCTCCACCCCAAACCCCCCAAACCCAATCCCTGCCCTCAAGAAGCTCATCGTCTGCGTGCAAACAGCTAAATGCATACAAGAAACATACAAGATAGACTAGAGGTCATCAGGGTAGGGAAGGCATTAGCAATAAGGGGATCAGGAAATTTATCGTCCAGTAGAATAAGAATCCGTATCTCCTGACCCACAGCGGGTGGACAGGCGGCACAGCAAATGGAGCACTGGGTTCGGTTTTTAGATTAAGATACTTGTTAGCTATATGATCCTGGGTAAGTCACTTAACCATGGTCTCTGTCATTTTCTTACCTGCAAAATGGGAATAAGAACAACAACACATACCTCCCCATGTTGCAAGGATCAGAGGAGTAAAGAGCTGTAAAGTGCTCAGCGTGGTGCCTGGAGCACAGTAGGTATGCAATAAATACTTGTTCTGCTCCCTTGTCCCCATGGTAAATCCTGCCAGTGTTTCCAGACCTCCAGCTTTGGCTCATGGGTTGGTGCTTCCTGTAGGCTATCTCCTGGATAATTTGCAAATTATCCAAAGGGTATAGTAGACTTCTAAGTTGTTGTTTTTCAGATTTCTTTGTTGAGGGGAGACTCACTAGAATTGCTGACCAGGTAGGAAAATTCAGTGGGTGGCTTTTGGCTTTGGTTGTGTGTACTTCAGGCTCCATGGACAGCCTATAGAGCTTTGACAGTTCTGTAAAGGGGTCTGGGATTCTTTTCCTTTTGCCCGATTTCAGCACCTTTTTTTCAGGGTTATTGTAACATCTGCTCTTCTCCGAAGACCCTCGAGGTGATCTCTTCTTTCTTAGTGCTCCCATAGCGTTGCCCTGCAGTCTGAACCAAACGATGTCAGACTTAGATCCTCACCCACTTGGTGAATGGGAGCTACCTCTGGGATTGTGCATTGTTTTGTGCTGTTCTTGGGTTGTTTCATAGAGTTCTAGCTTCTCAATTTGAGTGTAAGGTGCTTGGAGGCAGGACCCTTGACTCTCAGTTTCTCAGGAAACACATCTAGTATTATAAAGTCACAGATCCATTATCCCACAGAGTATTGGAACAGGGCCTTTAGGGGAACATGATTCTATAGGGCATAGTGGACCGAGCTTTGGCTCTGGAATAGGAAGCCCTGGTTTGCTACTTTTTATCTCTGTGACCCAGGGTAAGTCACTTCCCCTCCATAGGGCACAGTTTATTCATCTGTAAAATGAGATGGTTGGACTAGATGGTTCTTGAGGAGGCTTCTGGCTCTAGATCTGAGAGCCTATGATCCATGATGCCTTAACCTAATGATGCCTATAGAAGGCTGATGGAAGAGATACAGTTGTTTCATTGGTGGTGTGTGTATGTATATGCAGATGGGTGCCTTTTGAGAAGCCCCAACTTTGTCATCCAGACCTACCTGACCTCTATGGATCAATTCAAAAGCATTTATTGAGTGCCTGTGTTAGTCTCACTTCTCATCTCTCCTTTTCCTATTTATCAAGCTGAACTTGCTGGCTTTAATCTCCTTCCAGGTCTTTGGAAGCTGGTGATCCTTTGATCATTGCTAATTTGAAAAACGACTCAACCATCCTGGGATAAATAGGGCGAGGGCTGCCTATTGACCACCACATTCCACAAAGCCCTCAATTTCATACGTATAGAACACGGAAAATAGAGAAAGTGACACCACCCTGGGCCGCTGCCAGCTAGGATGCTCTGTCAGAATGACAGGAGACAACAAGATGCAGGAAGCATGAAAACAAAGACTCTCTGCTTTATGAAGTCTCCGACTAGAAAAAAAGTTGGGGAATCACATTCCTGATGTTTGGAAGCACTGAGATGCCTGAGCAGCAATCAGCTAGGTATGTAAACTGCTGTTAGAGAAGGGTTCTGGGGCTGCCCATGCCATATGCCTTGTAGGCCTCCAATTAACTCTGCTAAATTTTCTTTGAATCTCTCTAATAACCAAGTTGCAACCCATAATTTACAATAATTAGGAGAATCCAGTGTTTTTCTTCCTTGTGGCTGAAGTAAGCCTGATATGCACCTGGATATCTGTAACGGGGGAAAATTCCATAGCCATGAATGGAGCTGAGCCCACCCAACCAGGAGACTGGAAACTCCTGATTTGTCATTGATTTGCTAAGTGGATTTAAGCAAAGGCAGCAACAACCAGAAGAAATTCTTCCCACTCCCTCCCCACACCCAATCTTCCCTTTGTTGGGAGGCTGGTGATGTCAGCACCATTATTCTTATTTGCAGAGGGGACTAGCCCACCAAACCCAGGCTAGTGGGAGTTGGAGTTGGGCTTGCCCTCTAATCCTTTGACTCCAGGTTTGGTTCTCTCTAATTTCCACATCTAATTAAAAACAGTAGCCCAGAAATCTTTATTAGATTCTGGATTGATATGATATCTCAGAAACTGCATCCAGCTTAACTTGAATGAAGAATTTGATCTTGTTGTTGACAACAGCAGGATAGCAACAAGCATGACAGACCCTAGGCGAAGATCAGTTGGTAGTAAAAAGCCATGATTAGATACTACTTTATTGATTGCATGGTGCTTGACACACATATGTGATCTTGCATAATTGATTTTATATGTATATATATATAATATATGATCTATGTATAGGTCACATATGTGTGACATAATCACAGCTAACATTCCTATGCTACCTTACAGTTTCCAAAATGCTTCACATATGCTGTCTTACTTAGTACTCACAACAACCCTGCAGGGTAATTGCTACTATTACCCCCATTGTACAGATGAGGAAATCGAGGCATAGAGTTAAGTGGTTAAGTGACTAGCCCAAGGTCACACAGCTCGTGTCTGAGGCAAGATCTAAACTCTCATCTTTCTGATTCCAAGTCCAATACTCTACCCCACCATAAAATAAACACACGCACACACATATACATATATGTGCACACTGGATGTATGTATAGACACACATGCATTTACATGTACACATGTGTATACACACAAATCCCTGTGCGTATATAGATCTATACGCACATATATGTATATAGATACATACATAATCTTATTGATACTCATGACAGCCCTGTGAGGTGTGGGGTTAGGAGTACAAGCATTATTCTTCTCTATTTTATAGATGGGGAAATCGAAACTAAGATAGATTAAGGAATTTAAAGTCAATTCAGCTAAATTCAAAGGTTATTTGGCATCTATCATGAATACACTGTGCTAGGTGGTGATTCAAACCAACAACAGCCTGCTGGGGAAAAGCAACGTGTGCACAAATAAGGAAATACAAGGTAACTTGAAGAGAGAACAAGCTTACTAACAAGTCAGAAGAATGGGGGAGGCTTCCTGAAGAGGTGGCTCCAGAACCGAGCCTCAGCACCATATGATAGAGTCAGATGGAGCTGAAGAGTAAGTGCATTCCAGGCTTGTGCACATGCATGTTCATGGGAGGTAACACGACAAGGTTGGGAAACAGCATATAGGTTTGACTGGAACAAAAAAGGAAGGTAGGAAATAAGGCTGGAAAGGTAGAATAAATGATTGGGGAGGATCTTAAAGAACAGGCTGAAGAGCTTGTATTTTGTCCTCAAGGGAATTACTGAAGGTTTTTGAGCAAGGGAATAACATGATACACAAAATCTTTGCCTTTGGAAGTTTATTTTGGTAGGATTCCTTAGGGGAGAGACTGCAAGTAGGGGTCCCAACTAGGAAGATGTTTCAATAGTTCAAGGGAGAGGCATCTGAACTATGATAGTGATTGCACAAGTTGAGAGAAGGGGGCAGATATAAGAGCTGCTGCAAAGGCAGAATCAATGAGACTCCACATGGGAAGAGGGATTTTAGGAAAGGGAGGAGTCGAGGATGATTCAAAAGTTGTGGAATGACAGAAAGTATATAGTGCCCTCAGGACAAATGGGGAAGTCAGTCAGTGCACAAAAATTTATCAAATACTTCTTAACTATGTGCCAAAGGGTGCCATGCTAGGCAGCAGTGAGGCAAAGGAAGAAGATGAAAGTAATTTGGGTCCTCAAGAAGTTCATATGCCAACGAAGGAAACAGCATATAAACGAATAGGCACATAGAAGATATAACACTTGCAAGTCACTGAGCCCTGCTTGCCTCAGTTTCCTCATCTATAAAATGGGCTGGAGAAGGAAATGACAAACCACTCCAGTATCTTTGCCAAGAAAACCCCAAATGGGGTCACAGAGAGTTGGACAGGACTGAAAAAGGATTACAACAATGAGATTCCTACAGAATAGAGGCTAGCATTGAGAAAAGTCTCCTGTAGAAGGTGATATTTGAGCTGAACCTTCTAGCAAACCTGAGAAACTGAACATCTGAAGGAAAAGCAGGTCTGAGGTGGAGGCAGAGAGAGGGAACTCCATTTTGGACATATGCCTTTGAGGTGCTGACTGGGCACATAGTGACTGCTGGTGAGCAGGTCCTGTTCTTGTTAAACTACTTGCTTCTTTGAACATATCCGTTCCACCCCTCCCTTGACCCCCATGTCCTCACTTACACTAGTCGGCAGAGCCCTTCCTGTCTGTCCTTCAAGGCACAGCCCCAATGCCACCTCCACTGGAAAGCCTTCCCTGATCCTCACTCTCCAGCCAGAATCTCTGACTCTATACTCCCATAGCGCTTTGCTTCTATCTGTGCTGAAACTTCTAGTATACTCTTAATGGTATAATAGTTCTCATCATTCCTAGGAAGCTCCTGAAGGCAGGGATCATGTCTTTTTCATCTTTGTATTCCTTAAAATGGCTGCCTTGGTGCCACTTATGTAGTAGGTGCCAAACGTATATTTTTCTGGTGAACTGTATCACATTTGGCACAGCTGGTGGTGCAGTGGAGAGACCACTCGGCCTGGAGTCAGAAAGATTGGAGTCCCAATCTGGCCTCAGACGCTTGTTAGCTGCATGACTTAGGGCAAGTCACTCTGCCACCAACCGATCAATCAGCGAGCACATCTGGATCACCTCTCCTATGCCAGGCTGTAGGGGTACAAAGACAAAAGTTCAATGGTCCTTGTATTCAAGGAGCTTACATTCTATCAGAGGTAATAACGTGTATGCATCTAGCTACGTGTAAAACATCTACAAGTCAGGTTTTTTTTTTTTTTTTTTTTAGGAGCTGATAGCAAGTTTAATTGGTGAAAGCAGAGAGCAAAGAGGACACGTGGTGGGGGCTGGAAGTAAGGATGTTGGTAACCCTGAAAATGTAGTTAGCTGCTTCGGGGGCAAGAGGATGATTTTCACACTGAGAAAGTTGGGGGGTTCTTCGTGGAAAGGGGACTTGTTCTCAGCCACTCAGCACCATCCGGACTAGCTCCGTCCCATGGGGCCCTTCACCCCGACAGGATATGCCCCACAAATGCTTCATAGTTGATACAACCATTGCTGTCTTCATGCCCTGCCACCAACATTTCCACTTCTTTCTCTGTCATCTTCTCACCCAGGGTGATGAGGACATGTCGTATTTCTGCCCCCATGACTGTGCCATTCCCTTCCTTATCAAACACTCGAAGCCCTTCTACGTATGTAGAATATGTGCCCTGGTCCTTATTCTTTGCTACGGTCTGCAGCATTGGCAGAAAGTGTTCAAAGTCCAGCACCTTCACATTCATCTCATCCCTCTTGGGATTCCCTAAGACCTTGAGCACCTCAGCATTGGTAAGGTTCTGGCCCAGGGCTTGCATCACATCCTCACACTGGCTGTATAAGATCTTTCCATCCCCTGTTCGGTCAAACAGCTGGAAGGCCTCCTTGAACTCTGTGGTCTGATGCTCCGTGAAGTTGCACATCTTGGCGGTGCACAGCGCTCACTCGGACTGCTGCTGCTGCTGTGTGTAATGGCTCCGTCCTACAAGTCATCGTTATTATTATTAAGAGTATGTCCAGGCAGCTAGGTGGGGCAGTGAGTAGAGCACCAACCCTGAAGTCAGGAGGACCTGGGTTCAAATCCAGTCTCAGACACTTGATGCTTAACTAACTGTGTGATGTTGGGCAAGTCACTTAATCCTAACTGCCTTGCTTTCCCCCCTCAAAAAAAAAAGAGTATGTTGGCTTGGGGGAAGAGAATCAGGAAAGGCCTTATACAGAAGGTGTCTCTTTAGCCAAATCTTGAAGGAAATTGGAGAGTCTAGGAGGGGGAGGTGAGGAGGAAGGTCATTTCAGGCTTGAGGCACAGCCAGAACATAGGCATGGAGATAGGAGTTATGGAGGACTGGTATGAGAAACAGCACAATGGCAAGAGGGTAGCCCTGGGGTGTGTCTGCCTGGGGGGGGGGGGCAGACTTGTTGCCTAGCTTCCCACCCTTGCTCCCCTTGCTAGCCTAACTGCCCTCTCACCTGGTCTTCCTTGGGCCTCAGTAACTTTTGGTCAAAGGAAGGAAGGAATTAATACCTGAATGGTTATTCTAGCTGCCTATCTTTGCCCCAAGCTTGGTGCACAATGTAAGAAGCAACTCCCTTCCAAACCTTGCTGAAATCGCTGGTTCCAGTCACATTCTCCATTTCACTAGAGCTCTGCCAGGAAGTTTAGGGGCGAGGAGGGAACCATCAAGTGTAGCAACCATTAGTGCACAGCGCAGGCTCTGAACAGCTGGAGAATGTGAACAAACAAGTCAGGCTGAATCTCCAGAAACACATCCATCACATCCCAATGGCAGCTTCTTGGGAAGGGTAAGGTGGAAAGCTTGAAAAGTGGCCAGGGACTGCAAGGAGAGGATAGATGCTAGGGGGGCCAGATGTTCCAAACCACAGGCCCAAGACCCACCAGCCCCACTATGGGAGTGTGGGGTATTCCCTGGGGTCTGTTTGGAAATGAGAGGATTTCTGTAGGACCTTGTTAGGAGGGGTGGGGCAGCAGTCACTCCACAAAGCTTAGGACTTTCCTCAGTCTTGGTAAGTAACGTCTCATGCATATCCTTTAAAGCACACTTATCAAGTTTCTTCTCATGTAACCCTTTCTGGAAGAAAAATTTCTAGTGTAATCTAGGCCAAGTCCCCAAAGTTGTCCCCTTGATAGCTTTTTGGCTCTCTGTATTCATTGCTTCCTCTCTTTCTGCTTTTCTTCTGGTGAGTATCTAGGGTCCAAAATGGACCAAGATGATCAGTCCTGATTTTGGGAGTAATCATTAAGTTCAGTGACTTGGAGAGCTACATGAATAGCATTCTCCTAATGCCCAGAAAGAATGTAGAAGGTCTTCCCCAGCATGAGGGGGAAAGGCGGAGGGTAACGTGAAATTAGCAAGGTCTCCTCATTCTATTGTCTTGCTCCCTCCTGAGAGACAGCAAGGGTAATGGAGAGAGTCAGAGGGGGGAGATGTGGATTTTCATCCTACCTGAAGCCTCTTGACTAGTTGTGTGACCTTGGGAAACTCATTTAACTCCTCTCACTCTCCACTCTCTCACCTGTAAAATTGAGGGATTGGACCAGAGAGTTCCTAAGAGCCCTTGATCTCTAACAGCCCTAACATTTTCCCAAAATCAGAATGGATTTGATTGTAATAATGTCATGAATTTCATTCAGTAACAGTGTTGATGGCGGGCGAAAAAATACAGTCAACTCTTCATCATTTGCTCTCATGGAAGGGAGTATTTCCAAACACTGGTGAGTCCAGAAGCATTTTTATTTGGTGCCAGGATCAATACTTCAAAAAAAAAATTTCAAAACAATAAACATTCTTTTCTGCTTGAATTGATATTAAATGTAATATTAAGTGTGATGCAAAATGTAATTTGCATCCTCAGAGAATGCACCACAGGATGACAAAGAAGTATGTACTAGTCAGTAGGGGAAGGGTGACCTGGGATTAAAAATTGGAAGCTGACAATTCACAAAAAATGCATGAGCCAAGTGTGCTTAACTGAGAGATTACTGGAGATGCATGAATAACAATGCAATTTTCTATAGATGATTAATGGGATCAGAAGAAAAATGATTGGATTTTTAGGCCATAGCAACTATTAGGAAGGGAGAAAGTAAACACGCATTTATTTATTAAGCGCCTACTACGTGTTGGGCATTGTGTTAAGCCCTTTGCAAATATCATCTAATTTGACCCTCAGAACAACCTTGGGAGGTAGATTCCATAAGTATTACTATTTTTACAGCTACAGAAACTGAGGCAGACAAAGTTTATGTGACTTGCCCAGAGTCACACAACTAATAGGTGTCTGAGGTGGAATTTGAACTCAGGATTTCCTGACTTCAGGCCCAATGTTCTATCCTCTATAACACCTAGCTGCCTCTGTCAACCAGCAGCGCTTAGCCTTTATGAGGTACCCACCAATATTTTGTAGGAACTTCAAGACAATCCTGTCTAATGCTAAAGGTGACCAGGAGAACTCCTGACTTTTTTTTTTTTTGTCTTAAGTTCAAATCCCTAATTCAGGCACTATTGACCCAGGCTAGAAACTTTAGTCTCTAGGTATCACTACTCACTGCCCTGTCCTATTTCCCATCAACTACCTTGCTTGACCTTCTGTTTCTTTTTGTAGAGAAACCCCATGGCAACCCACTGTACCAGTGGAGAGGCAAGAGTTCCACTGACATAACCCTCCCTCCTCTCTTGATTGTATAATTTAACTTCTTTGATTGACTTTTTATTGTGGGATTCTGGAAGAGGTGAAGAAATAGCAGGTTTTTGGCTGTACCCTCTAGCCTATTCTGTTCTGTCTTGTTGGCTTTAAGAAGTTCATGAAGCTTTGTAATGTTGCCAATTGCCTCCTCGGGTGTTTTGTGCAAGCAGCATCCTGCTTTCCATGTGCTAAGATGCAAGGGATCTGTAGGAAGTTGGCCAGGAGACACAATCCCACAGTCATTGGCATGTGGGTGGGTTGCAAAGAGTGGGAAACCTGTGAAGTTTGGGTGAAATGCCATCATTTGAATCAAACTTCTTAGAGATTCTCAAACTTATAGAGTAAGGAGTTTTGACTCCAACAGAAAGGGATACATTTGTTGGTTTTGGAATAACTGAATGATGGTTGGCATCACACAAATCAATGTAACTGAAAAAATTATCCTCCCTGCAATCCTGGCACATATAGATTTCTCTGACCTGGATCTTTTAAGCCAGAATGTCAACTTTGTTCACTGTCATATGTTTCCTTTATTTCTTGACTCTACAATTCTGAGAGTCTACTATTCATGGAGACAAAACATGCCACAAAGAGCTACAGACTTCGAGTGATAGGACCTGGATGCAAATCTCATCTCTGTACCTATTAACTGTGGGACCTTGGGCAAAGCGCTCTGCTTCTGTGGTTCTCACTTTCTTCTTTTATAGCATTCTGTTTTTGGATTGTGGTCATCTTCAGTCATTTTAGTCATGTCCAGCTCTTTGTGACCTCATTTGGGCTTTCCTTGATGGAGATACTGGAGTGGTTTACCATTTTCTTCTACAACTCATTTTACAGAGGAGGAAACTGGGGCAAACAAGGTTAAGTGACTGGCCCAGGTTCACACAGCTAGGAAGTTTTGGAGGTCAGATTTGAACTCAGAAACATGAGTCTTCCTGACTTCAATCCTGGTACTCAATCTATGGCACCACCTAGTTGCCCTCTAAGGTGCCTTCCAGCTGTGGTTCTTCTAGAACCAATACCACATTATTTTTTCTTTGTTTCAGTTTTACATACAAATAAATGCATATGTATGTATGTGTATGTATACATATATGTAGATACATATGTATATATCTATATTTAGATCTGAATATGTATGTCTGTCTTGTCTGTCTTAACTTTCTATCTGTCTCTGTCTTACCTTTCTCTCTTTTTCTTACCCCTTTACATTTTTCTCCAGATTTTAGCAGTCTTATATAGCCACTCTTCAAATCATACTCTACTTATGAATGCCCCAAGTGAATGACAAGGCAGCCTGCATGTTGGTAAGGATTATCATTATTGTCCTTGACTGTGACAATGTGTTTAGGGGGTGAAGGTAATGGTGAAGGTGGCAACATCTTTCTGGCTTCAAGTTGGGACTTGGAACATATTTCTTAGCATAGAAGCAAAGTTACTAATAGTGCTTGGGTTCCTAGGTCAACCCAGAAAAGACCGTTTTAGTCATGATATGACAGACATCCAGTATGAGTTAAATAGGCTTTTGTTCACCAGATAGGGAACCCAGCCCCCATTTATCACATAGTTTATTACATTTGTTATATCTCCATGAGAAAATGTATTCTGACTTCCATACAACCAACTTAAATACAAACTTTTGGAACTCAATATATTTCATTTATTACTGGGGAGACTTTCTTTTTTGTTTTTTGTTTCCCCGCCACCATGCCCCCATCTCCTTTCTGGTTACCAAAGCATACACTTTGTCCATAGTCTGTCCTCTTGTGTTACTAACTATCATGTTTTCCATCTCTCTTGTCTTTTCTATCTCTGTTTCTGTCCATTGCTCTGTCTGTCTCTCATTTCTCTGTCTCTGATTCTGTGTCACTCTCTTTCTCTGAGTGTGTCTATGCCTGTCGGTCTGTCTCTCATTCTCTATTCTTCCTTCCTTCCTTCCCATTTGGTTTCTCGATTCTTCTTTCTCTCCAAACTTTATACCTTCTCATTCTTCATTTTACCTCTCTTCATACTCTTGAACCATTTCTATTGGACACATTTCCTCTTTTTCATTCCAAGTCAGGTTGCCATCTTCTCCCATGCCATCACCTCCTCCTACTTCCCTCTTATGATCTACCACACCCAAGTGACCACATTGCTTACAATATTCCCAATGTGCTTCTCCATTACCAAGTCTTGGCTATTTCCTGCTCTTCTGGTTGCTCTTTATGAACCATTACTTGGCACAGATGAGTTTCTGAAGACAGAGAGGAGTATTTCAGGGCTCAAAACATAAATTCCTTTTAAAGCAAAGATCAAAGCCTTAAGAATCTTAATTCATAGAGGAACTGGAAGGAAACCATATTGGAAACATTTTGTTCCACAAATTTCTTTTCTTTTACCCTGTCCTTGGTAGAAATCTGTCCATTTTAAACTTCTGATAATTTCTACTCTATGGGTTTGAGAAAAACATAAAAGTCTTTCATAAATCTTTTCCTTCTGTCCTCCCTAGGACCATTGGCATTTATGGGGTCTGGGATAAGCTGCTTTGCAGAACAGCACCCCGAAAGGGCCAATTTGAGCTGAGCTGAGCTGAGAATACCAAACCCATATTCACTTTCTTGTGTGTGATAGATAATAGAGGCATCTTGAACCCAGAACACAAAGGCACCAAACAAGAATGACCAAAAAGTGTGAGAGAATCATGGAATCTTAGAGTTGGAAGGGAGCTCAGAGGCAGCCATATTTTTAAAAAATGTATTTTATTTGTAATTAATGGAATAAAACAAGCATTTCCATAACATAATAAAAAGAGATGATCACACATGAAACTGCAAATGTCCTGGCTATGCCTTTTAAAAACACAATAAAGTTATCATACACATTCCTTTTTCTTTTTTCTCCTCGCACCTGCTCTAGAGATGGCTATCATTAGACACTTTATGTATATGTGTATATATGTGTGTGTATATATATATGTGTGTGTGTGTGTGTGTGTGTGTGTATACATGTATGTGTATATGCTTATACACATATAAACATATGTACATATAAATGTATACAATAGATATAATATATAATTATTCTGTAATACATCTGTCAGTTCTTTCTCTGAATGCATATAGTGTCCCCCCCATGTCCTTTATTTTTAATTTGTGCATTTACAATAGTCCAAATGACTCAGTCTTTCAAAGTGTTCCTAAAACAAGAACCACTCCCTTCCCCACTCCTTACAATATAACGAGAAAGTGATTATTCAGTCCACAGCTTCACTGATAGGGAAGCTACTGCCTCCAGACATATCTGGATATCTCTAATTGTTAGAAATTGTTTTCCTTATATCAAACCAAAATTTAGACCTTTGATGTTTTTCTCTACTGTTCCCAGTTCTGCTTTCCAGGATCACATAATGTCTTTAAGTGCTTACTACATGTTGGACACTATGCTAAGTGGGGGGGATGCAATGAATGGCAAAAACGTTCCCCTCCCTCAAGAAGCTTACAGTCTAATGGGAAGACAATGTCCTCCTTTTACACAATGGTCTCTCAGATACTCAGTTATGTGCCCCCTCTTTTTTTCTTTTTTCTTTTAATCCCCAGAACTTAGAAGACCATCTGGCAAAGAGTAGGCACAGTAAATGTTTGTTGACTTGCCTTGAATTATTTTTTCCAAGTTAGACATCTTCAGGTAATAGTTATGTGGCATGGTCTTTTGGTCATCATCATGCTGGTTGACTTTCCTTGGATGCTCCTCAGTATATCAGCATTATTCCTAAGACATGGCCCCTAGATGTGAACACCATGCTCCAGATGTGGTTTAAATAGGGCAGAGCTAAGTAGATGATCACTTCCTTGTCCCTGTAAGTGAAGTCTGTCTTCATTCAACCTAACATTACAGTAGGTCTTTGGGTCGTCATATAATACAGTTGACTTATAATGGGTTTGCAGTCTACTAACACTCCCAGATCTTTTTCCAGATAGATTGCTATCTGAACATGCCTCTACCATCTTGCATTTGTGAAGCTGATTTTTGTAAGACCTTATAATTATCCTTGTTGAATTTGACCTGATTAGATTTGATTTAACAGTCTAGCCCAGGGATGGGGAAACTGTGGCCTTAAGGTCACATGTGACCTTCTAGGTCCTCAAGTGTACCCTTTGAATTAAAACTTGAATTCTGTCAAAGGCTGCAGTTGAGGACCTAGAAGGCCACATGTGGCCTCAAAGCTGCAGCTTCCCCATCCCTGGCTTGCCTGTTGAGATCTCTTTGGATCCTGATGCTACCATTTAGTACATTAACTATCTCTCTGAGCTCTTCTTCCTTTTCAAATCTGATCAGCATCTTTTATATACTTTTATCCAAGTCATGGCTAAAAATGTTAAAACAGGGCCAAACAAAGATCCCAAAGGTATTCCAAAAGAGACCTTCTTCCACATTAACATCAAATCATTAGTGACTGGTCTTTGGGTCATTAAACTAGTTCCAAATTCATTTGACTGTCTTACTACCTATGAACATTTCTCTGTCTTGTCCACAAGGATAGCATGAGAGACTTTACCAAATGCTTCACAAGAAGTGAGGTAAACCATACTAGGCCATTCCCCTGATCTTCCAGTCTAGTAACTCCCTCAGAAAAAGAATGAGGTTAGTCAGGCATAACTGGTTCTTGATGAAGCCATGCTAACTCTTTTTAATCACCACTTCCTTTTTCTAGATATTCATGAACCATCCCTTTAATAATATGTTCTAGAATTTCACCAGGAATTGGAATCAAGTTCATTGACCTATACTTTGCAAATTCCTTTCTCTTCGTTCAAATAAAGCTCTGCCTATTTAAACAGGAAACAAAGCACATGGGGGAATCTATTCTGGTAATATATTAGCATTGGCATGGCACAGTGAGTAGCTGGCCTCAAAGCCAGGGCAACCTGGGTAAAGTTTCTCCTCTGACACATACTGGGTAAGTCACTTAACCTTTGGTATTCTAGTTACCTTTCTAAGATTACAATGTGTAGAGAAAGTGCTCATTTTCATTTAAGCAGAGTTTCCTCACCTAGGGCTCCCTATGCCTCTGAAATCACAGGCCCAGTTCTTATCTCCTAACTGGAATCTCCTATACCAGTTCCTACCAGTATCCTGCCCCTGATACATCAATGACCTTGGACAGAAATGGATAGTAAGTGAATAGAGATTTGTTAAAGCTCTATTCCCTGAAACTGCTTCCCAGGGCCCTTAAAGTCATTTTGATTTTGATCTAGAATTGGCCGGGTAACTCTAAAGGCAGCTTCGAGATGTCCGATAGTCAGAATGGGTTGTAAACTTGGTTTGATATGCTAGGAGGGGTGTTGGAGACCATTTTAATATTTGAGGGAACAGAGCTGCCGACCTTAGGATGACAGTTGGTGGAAGAGGGTGGTTGGGGAAATTAGTAGATGAGGAAGGGAGGATCCTGGGCTCAACGGAGATAGTAAGCAAGGGCACCTGGTTCTCAAGGTCTTGTAAGCCAGGGAAAAAGAATTGGGAGGGGCTTAAATTCCAGGAAAGAAGGGGATCCCTGTTTCATCTGGACAAAGGAGAAAGACCAGAGGCATTTTTCCTTTTCTTCCCCAATTTATTTATTTATTTATTGTTAGTTTTCAACATTCATTTCCACAAGATTTTGAGGTACAAATTTTTCTCTCCCTCTCTCCCCTACCCCACCCCAAAATAGCAAGCCTACTGAATACCCCTTTCCCCAATCTGTTCTCTTTATATCCTCCCCACCCCACCCCCAACTTTCTAGTAGGGCAAGATGGATTTCTATACCCCAGTGCCTGTATATCTTATTTCTCATTTGCATGTAAAAAACAAATATTTTTAACATTTGTTTTTGAAACTTTGAGTTCCAGAGTCTTTCCCTTCTTCCCTCCTCACCCACCTCCACTAGGAAGACAAGCAATTCAACATAGGTTGTATATGTGTAGTTATGCAACACATTTCCATAGCAGTTATATTGTGAAAGACCAACTATATTTCCTTCCGTCCTATCCTGCCCCCCACTTATTCTATTTTCTACTTTGACACTATCCCTTTTCAAAATTGTTTGCTCCTAACTACCCTCTCCCCCAATCTGCCCTCCCTTCTATCATCCCCCCTCTTAGCCCCTTCCCCCCCTACTTTCCTGTAGGGTAAGACACCCAATTGAGTATGTATGTTATTCCCTCCTTAAGCCAAATTCAATGAGAGTAAGGTCGACCCATTCCCTTTCACC
>CM053587.1:4672323-4691703 GCA_028646515.1 Pseudochirops corinnae
CTGTCTCTGTTTCTCTGTCTCTGTCATTCTCCCCCTTCCTCTCTCTGTCATTCCCTCTCCATTGAAAAAAGAATAAATAAATAAATTCTTATAACAAATATGCATAGTCAAGAAAAATAAGTTCCCACATTAACCACGTCCAAAGACATGCATGTCTCCTTCTGCGTCCTGAGTCTGTAACTTCTCACCCAGGAGATGCGCAGCAAGGCTAATCATAAAGCCATGATGGGGTCAAACTTTTAGAGCCAGCAGGGATCTTAGAGGCCAGGGTCTAACCCAAGGGCGGGGATCCTGCAGCCTCAAGGCCACAAGTGCCCCTCGAGGTCCTCAAGTGCAGCCATTTGATGGAATCCGAATTTCACAGAATAATCCCCTTCAGAAAAAGATTTGTTCTGTAAAATTTGGACTCAGTCAAAAGGCTGTACCCAAAGACCTAGAAGACTGTGTGTGGCCTCAAGGCCGAAGGTTCCCCAACCCTGGACTCCAACCTCTTTATTTATATATGAGAAAATATGTTGCCTTCACTCACTCACCCCCCCATCTCCCATAGAATATAAGCTCTGTAAGGAAAGGAACTATTTTGTTTTTTTGTTTTTGTCCTGGTATCACTATCCTTTAGAATAGTGCCTAGCACATAACTCATTCTTAATAAGTGTTTATTGAGAAGATAGATAGATAGATAGATAGATAGATAGATAGATAGATAGATAAGTGTATGACTCCAAATCTAATGGCTTTTTTTTTCCATTATGCCATTAGACAACAAGGGAGTCCTTGGGAGGAATGGAGTCAGAAACAGCAACAGTGACAGTAATTTACTACTGAAGACTTGTACTTCTCACAATCTTATCACCAACACTATTTTCCATTTACCTAAATGTAACAAAACTTTGTGCATGAATCCTCACAGCAAATATTGGCATTTAATATTCTATGTCATTGCAAGAAGAAGAGACAGACAGAATGTGAGAGTGACAAAGGCAATATGTGATGCAGAATGTTGGACCAATCATAGATTTATCTTCTCCTAGCTAAACATTCACATTCAACACAAGGGGTAACCCCAAGGCAAGATGACAACCAGAAGATTTAATGTCAACAGATTAGAGTACTTCTCTGGGCACGAGCAGTTTGTTGCTAACTTATAAGGAAAGCTAAGCCAACACACAATTGGCAACAGTGGAGCAAGAGAGCAGTGGTCAGCTTTCAGAGATTTGGTGTACAGTACGACATTTCTTCATCTGGATCAGAGCACTTGGAAACATCGAGATTGGTTTGATGAAAATGATGGGGCAATTCAGAAGCTGCTAAATGAAAAAAAAGAATTCCATAGGGTTTACCAGCAGGATAGTTCATCCATGTCTAAAAAGTCAGCATTTAATTCCATCAAAAGAAAAGTGTAAGTGAAGCTTAGAGAGACACGGAATTCTTGGCTCAGTAAGAAAGCAGATGAAATTAAGTTTTTACACTGACAGTAACAATCCAAAGTGCTTTTTTGATCCCCTGAAGGCTATTGATAGGTCAAAGATCTATGGTACATCTAAGTATTCAGTGCTTATAGAGCCACATTGATTAGTGCAAAGGACATGATGCTGGAGAGATGGGCTGAACGTTTCCATAGTGCTCTCAACCTACTGTCACCAATCAACACTGAAGCCATTGACCGTTTATCCCAAGTTAAAGCCAATCCCTCTCTAGCAGAGTTTTCATCTGAAGAAGAGGTTTTGAATGCCATTAGACTCCTTTCATGTGGCAAAGTGCCTGGTGCTGATTCTAGTCTAGCAGAAATTTACAAGGCAGGGAATCAACTGCTCCTACAAAAGTTGCCTGAAATCTCCCATGTTGTATAGCAAGAGGAGTTATCCCCCAGGAGTTTAAGAATGCCTCCATTTTCCATCTCCATAAAGAAAAAAGAAATAGGTTGTCCTGTAACAATCAAAGTTGGGGGGAGGGAGATCTATCTTTTAGTCATTGATGGCAAGATTCTTGCTAGAGTCCTCCTTAATAGACTAACCCTTTACCTGGAAGATGATCATCTACCCAAGATCCAGTATGGCTTCAGAAAGGGCCAAGGAATAGTTAATATGGTGTTTGCTGCCCAATAGTTTCTAGGCCTTTGATATTGTCAGTCATGATAACTTATGGAAGATTGTGGCAAAATTTGAGTGCCCTGTGAAATGCATTAGTACTTTATGCCAGTTTCATGACAGCATGCTTGGCTGGGAATGATGGAAAATGCTCTCATGGTTTCTTGGTCACCAATGGAGTGAAACAGGATGGTGAGCTTGCTCCCATGCCTTTTAGCATAATTTTTTTTTAGCAGTGTTGCCAGATACTTTTAAGGAGGATGAAAACAGCACCAAGGTCAGCTATAGCCCTGATAGTAAACTATTTAATTAGAAAAGGCTGCAAGCCAAGACTAAAGTAGAGGGAAAGTTGGTGCAACTTTTTGTTTGCAGATGATTGTGTACTCATTGTAGCCCTTGAGGTTGAAATGCAACAGAGTATGGGTTGATACTCTGTCACTTGTTTTAATTTTGCCCTGACAATTAACATCAAGAAAAGTGAGATTCTCCACAAACCAGCACTGTATCTTCCATACATAGAACCATCGGTTACAGCAAATGAAGAAATTTTGAATGCTGTGGATAAGTTCACTTACCTTGGCTGTATACTTTCTAGGGATGTATACATAGATGATGAAGTTGACACAGACATTGCCAGAACTAGCTCAGTGTTTGGAAGGCTCTAAAGGAAGGTGTGGGAGAGAAGAAGTATCAGGCTGCCTACCAAACTGAAGATCTAAAGAGCCATTGTGCTGATCTCATTGTTGTATGCCTGTGAAATCTGGTCAGTATTCCAGTGCCATGCCAGGAAATTGAATTGATTTCATTTGAACTGTCTTAGGAAGATTCTGAAGATGACTCGGCAAGATGAGGTACCAGCCATTGAGGTACTCTTTCATATAAAACTGCCAAGAATTCAAACCCTATTGCAGAGAGTTCTATTGTTCAATAGTAGCTATTGTTCAAATGTCAAATATATGTTTGCCTAAAAGACTATTTTATGGAAAATTCACACAAGGCAGAAGTTCATATCATGGTCAGAAAAAGTGATACAAGGTCTCTCTGAAGAACTTTGGAATTGATTGTGAGCCACGGGAGATGCTGGCACAAGACTGATCAGCATGGTATGCTCAGATCAAAGAAGGTGCTGTTTTCCAAGAGCAAAGCAGAATTGCAGTAGTCCAAAAGAAACAGGAGTTGTGCAAATTTAGAGACATCTCCACTCCAAATGTTCATGTGGACTATTGTGCCTGAAGAAGCTTGTGGAAGAAGAAGATTGTGCTTGTGTAAGAGCCTTCAGAACTCATATTGGTTTGATAAGCCTTAGTCAGACACCTCTATCTTGACCCCAACATAGTGATGTCATTTTGGTCCTCTTTAAGATCAAAGGACAACACAAAAGACAAGAAGAATAAAAAAAACATTCAAGGGAAATGGAGAAGAAATATTTCATGAGTAAAGTGGGTATTTGAACCAGATAAGAACAAGCAAGATTTCCACAAGAAAAAATGGCAGAGGGCTAGAGGGAGGCAAAGAAAGGATTCCAAGCCTAGGGAACAGTATGAACAAATGTGTGGAAGAGTGAAATATCAGACGTGTTTAGGGAGCAGCAAGTAGTCCAGCTCAGTTATAGCAGAAAATCAGAGCCTTAGGGGTTAGAATGTTAGGTTTGGGAGGGCAGGCTTCAGAAAGTCCTGATCTCACCACTGTTCACTATAATTGACTCCCACCTTACATTATTTCTCAAATCTTTACCCCCTCTATTGACTTCCTTCATCACAAAGCAAGAAAGAGAATTTGCATAAAACCTATTTCAGTAAAAATTGAAAGGAGGAATGATGCGGCCTGCTTTCCAGATTTAGCTGGTAGTGCCCTGACTGCCTTTTTATAGTGAGCTCCCTGTCAGAATTATAAATCTTGGAAAAATGAAACTACCTTTAAATGGGGCATATCTGGAAATCACAACTCAGCAAAGTATGGCTTTTTCTTCACATTCCCACATGACTACTAATATTATGTAATTTTAGAGCCTATTCTAGCTGTACATTGCACTGGGTCTGTTAGTCTGGGATGAAATGTGATTTGAGACTGCAGTTCCCTGTTAAGAAGATTGTGACAATTGGGTACAGTACTCTCAAGGAGACTATTTGAACCAAATGTGACCTGGTATATCTGTAATCAAACACCCAACTCCTATTTACTGAGGCTTGGTAGATTTGTACTAAAGAAGAAGGAGGAAGAAAAGGAGGAGGAAGAGGAGGAATAGGAGGAGGAGAAGGAGGAGGAAGAACAAGAACAAAGGGAAAGGAAGAAAAGAGGAAAAGGAAGGGCCATGAGAAGCCAACTGACGAATATGTGTTCATTTTTAGTTATTTAGGATGGTCAAGTGAAGAGCTGGGTGGTTTGACAGAACCAACCCTCTCTCCAATCTAGACTGAAGAACCATGAAGAGAAACCGACCTGGAATCCCTGCACATTGTCAGGAAAAGCCCCTGGCATCTGGGAAATCAGCTGAGAGTGGCAGGAATGTGCTGGAGTTCAGCGCGACATCACTGCTGCTGTACTTAAGGAAAACCGAAGCCAGAATCTGCCATTGAATATTTGTGTCCAACTCACACTCTGCTGTCAATAAAGAGTAGAAGGCAAATGACCTACAGGCTGGATCGATCCTGGGAGCCTGTGCTGAATAGCAAAGAGTATAAAATGTCCTGCCAACAACGGAACTTTGCAACACTGCATTCCTTAGGCAGTGATTGGCATTCCTTTCCTTGTCAGATTGGCAAGAGGTGGCATTGGGTAATCAACAGACAGAACGCCAATTCCAAAGGGTTAGTATGGGTCCTTCAACTGGTGAGTGGGGAGACATTGACTGAGAACAGAGGACTATGCATCAAACATCAATTCATCTCATTTCTTCCACTTATACAAAGAGTACCCCCATTAACTGGTCCTGTCCTGTCCTAGGGAAGTGATCTGAGTCTGTCAGAGTGTCATAGATCCATAAACTGTTAAGAGTTGGGAGGGACTCCCAAAGGGGAGGAGGAGCAAGGGGAGGGAGGACAAAAAGATTCAGACTCATTTCCGATGAGTATCCTCTGAAGAAACTGGCCAAATTTACCCCAAAGAAGAAAGAGACACAGCTGGACAGGATTACTCTTTTCGTGTAATTTAAAAATTAGTCATGTGAAAGAAAGATTAGACTCATTCTACTTGACCCCAGAGGGCAGAACAGGAAGAGGTTACAAAATGGTTAAAAATAAGCAAATTCAGGAAAAAGCTTCCTAACAATGGGAGTTATCTAAAAAAAGGAATCATCATCACTTGAAAGTTCACAAAACAAATTACAAAAACTTTCTGATTTTTTTTTTCTCTCACAATAACCCTAGGAAGTGGATGCTTTTACTATCCCCATTTTACAGATGAAGCAAGCAGAGGTTAAGTGACTCACCTAGGGTTTCACAGCTAGCAAATGTCTCAGATAGGATTTGAACTCAGATCTTCCAGACTCTAAGTCTCCTTTGCACCACCTGGTTACCTCTCAGTTCCTCCTACCTGTTGCTAAATCTAACAAAGGCTGGATGTCCATTTGTTTGGAGGTTCTAAGTTAGATTCTTGTTCAGGTATGAATTAAACTAGATGGACATTGAAGCCCTTTTCATCTCTGAGAGTCTGTGATTTTTTTTAACCAAAACACTTTTAATCATTTCTTGAGCTCCTATTATATAACTATTATGTCTTCTGGGGACACCCTCAAGGGGCTTACATTCAATTTAGGAAAACATCACATACATATAGATAGATTCAAAATAAATGTGAGGTAATTTTTTTGAATGGAGAGACACTTAGCAACTGTGGAAAGCAGGAAGGGCATCACACTAAAGGAAGTGTTCAAATCTGAAAACAAATGAAGGATTCTAAGAGGTAGAGGTGAGGAGGCTTTCTGGGCAAGAGTGATAATCACCAGTACAAAGACGGAGAGATGAGAGGTGCATTGTGTATAAGAACAGTAAAAGGTCAATTGGCCTTTATCAGAGAGTTCAGAAAGGGGAGTAGTGTGTAATAAGGATGGAAAAGTAGATTGGGACCAAGTTGTGAAGGACCTAAATTTTTTAAAAGAAGTTTATTTAATTTTAGAAACAGTAGGGTGCTCCTAAAGTTTGTTGTTACTATAATGGATCATATTGGCAAACTATCTTAGAAGGGACGTGATTTCAGAACCATTTTTGGTACTTCTGCTACTAATCTCTTCTTGGATTGATTCTGAGATGAAGGACCCTTCTTAGCCAGACCATCCTCATGTAAATGTTCCATAAAAGAAAGCTCAATTTTGGTACCTCATCATCATATAATGATGACCCCAGGTTCCTGAAAGGCATGTCTCAGAGCTCAGGCTTTGGTAGGTCCTACCCAGCTAGAAAGACTTCAAGTACAGGCCCAGTGTGGGCTGGCTGGCTGTTGTCTAATGGCCAGCCTACAAGGTGATTGTGGCACGTTAGCCATATGCTCTTCACTCACCACCAGCCATGAAGAAAGCTAAGTGAGGAGAGGTTCAATGCCAGAAGGCTGGCCACCAGATGCTGAAACACTTTGGCCACCAAAACTCATAAAACTATCCACTGAAGTATGGAGGGGTTGTGATTGGGACACCCATAGTGATGAAATCGTGAATCTTTTAAAGTACTGAGGCAGACTCTCGTTTAAGCGTTAAGATAACATTTCTGGTATGTGATGTATTCTCGGTATAATTGCAAAATATATTTACATTTATAATTAATATGCTATTGTTTGGGTTTAGGGAAGTTATCCAGTTTGGAACATTGGACCACCCAGATGGAAGTATTTATGTATAAAGGCTAAACTACAATGCAATGACCTGGGAAAGTCTTATTTTGCAGTACCTCGTACGAGAGAAAATGAGAAAAGCAAAAGTTTTATTTTAAGAAGCAAAACCAACTTGGTTTTGCTAAATATAGATTGTCTTATGGGAAATTTCTTTAGAGGTAAGAGATTATTGCCTCCCTTCTAGATAGTTTTTCTTCTTTATTTAAATAAATTTATTTATTTGCTGTACATTCATTTATAATTTGACCTTTCATCATTCCTCCAGTTTGGCAATAAACATGAATCTTCATCATAAATATTCAGTCTAGCAAGATGGCCTTGCCCCAAAATGTATGTCTCTCTCTGTGTTTCAAATTCATTGCGTCACTGGCCAAACATGAGGGGCGTGTTTCATCTATAATCCTCCGAACTCCTCTAGCCACTGGCCACGTTATAGGAGATTGCTGCAGAGGAAATAAAAGTGGTGAATTATCGCTTGCTCCACCAGTTTCCAAGCTGTACAATGACATTGTACTAATTGTATCAGGCCCCAGAATAGTACAGGGTCTCCTTCATGCGATACACAATCACTCCTGAGGGAAGGGCCTAACATTATGTGCAGGACAACCCAAATGGATGAAGGATGCTTATAGTCCAGATTACAATATTCAATTGAATGGCAGCCCATTAAACTAATGGCAAACTAATTGAATGGCATCCCATTAAACTAGCCCATGAGCATTCATATCTGGTACAAGCACTGTAAATAGGCTTTAAGGGCCCCAGAACTGAACAGGATGAAGACGGCAGAATTGCATAGAAGAAATTGCTTAATAATTTCAGTGCTTCCAAACTGCTCTCTGGTACAGAAAAAAAAAATCCATCTTTTTGGCCCAAATATATTACCACTAATGCTGTGTCACTAGAAATTTCAAGAGGTCCAAAGGGCAAGGGGGAGACATTAAAAGGCCGTAAGTAGACTGAGCATATTGGCAGCAATGCAGGGGAAGTGGCACCAGAGGCATAATCCTAAAAATACCTGAGCTGAAAAGGGGTAGGAAGGTCAAGTAACAAGAGTAAGAATTCTGTGCTGGACTCAGTGGTACACACTAAAGGTTGGAAGACATCAACGATGTCAGATTGTTTCTCTATCAAGGTCTTATGGTATCACAAAAGGACGAAAAAAATTGGATGGATCGTACTCTGTACGTTGAAAGGAGTGTCTCTATCATGAGATCACCAACCACTGATATGTTGAAATGTATCATTATAAGATCTATATCTTCAGACACAGTTGAGAAAGAAATAAATTCCTGTGCTCTTCTCCCTCTCTCTCCTCCTTGGATTCAGCTCAGAACACATGAGGAAGGCAACCACTACCAGGGTGTTCCAGGATCTTTGTTCAGCTGGTGGAGGCTTTGGGTGAAAAAATGTCAACACTGCTGTTCAGGAGAATTCAGAGGCTTCATCCTAAAATGACATATTGGCTCCTTAGGACATCATGAAAACTTCACAAAAGGGACCGAGACATCTTATTTGTAGTCATTGCGGGACACAACAGAGACATTATTCATATTATGGTGGTTTCACAAACCCTCCGGATGTCTTGACAATAAGTTACAGATGTTTAATTCCAAATTAAGAAGCTAAATATAGTGTGGACTTGACAAGTGGCAATTTTCTATGATTTGAGGAAAATATTTGGTAGCTCCACTCCCCACTGGAAATAGCTGGCAAGAATTCTTCTTTCTGTTCAGGGTCTCTGCCAATGTTTCTGAAGATAGATCACTGCCAGAGGAGAACAGTGACTGGTTAAACAGACTTGGTCAACAGTTTTGATTCTATCTTGTTATCTCGATGGGTTCACATTGGCATACTTGGTGCCTAGCAGACTATTGGTAAAGTAAGGGATGATTTTAACCTTAAAGGTTAATTTTTTTGGAGTGCTTTCCTGTATTTTCAGGTTTTGCTTCCTTGACTCATATTCCTTTGTTTTTAATGGAAGCTTTATCAATTTTTACATGGCATGCTATTTCACCTCCTTACATTATCGTCTTTATTCTGCTTGCAATAAGATATCATTCTGAGATTGGTGAAGTTACTGACAACAATGATTCTTTGTTCTAGAAGAATGCATGAATAGGACATTATTAAGACAGAGAAGGAAGTGTACTTCATTCCATTCCTTATTTACTTAGGGGTATTGCCATGGTACCAGTGGCCTGTACAAAAAATAAACAAAGTAAAGCAATAATACATTGTACTTCGATCTTGCCTCTAACCTGGGGCCCTCAAAGTGCTCCCCAAACGCTGACTCACTAATCAGAGCATTACAGATGCTGGGGAGCCAATGGATCGTTTAAGTTAAGGTCATATCAGGCAATGGGGTATTTTTTTAGAGTATCCCCTATGAGCAGAGCAGTGTGGTACTCACTTTTGCTGTTCAGTCATTTCAGTCGTATCTGACTCTTCATGACCCTATTTGGGTGGTTTTCCATTTCATTTTACAGATGAGGAAATTGAGGCAAATAGGGTTCAGTGACTTACTCAGAGTCACACAGCTAGTAAGTGTCTGAGGCCAGATTTGAACTCAGGAAGAGGAATCTTCCTGACTCCAGGCCCAGCCCTCCATCCACTGTGCCACCTAGCTGCCCAGTAGCCACTTTAGGGTGATTCAAAGACATGAAAGATAAAGTCCCTATACCAAGGGGCTCATAACCTAGTTGCAGAGCCTGAACGCATACACAAAAAGGACTTGAGAAGATTTACCAAAGTAACTGGAGAGGGAAGAGCTCCTGAGGGTCAGAGGCAGCAGGGACGAAGCACACTGCAGGCAGTGAAGACCACGTCCACTTAGAAATAAGGCAGCTAATAAAACGATCAGGGATAGAGAAGAAGCCAGAGAATGTACAAAGACAGAAGGCCTCCCTCGGCATCACAGCTGCTTAAATTCCATGCGCTACTTCTCTGACCAACTCAATATCCAGCCAATGAAAGACACCGTAAAACTTAGAAGAACCTACCCTGCCCCTCGCTCCCACCTTCCTCAAAGAGGTGTTGAACTATGGGCACGGAACACTGCATATAATGGCCTTTTTTCTCCCATGTGGCGCTTAGTTTAACTGAACTGAGTTTTTCTTTCTTTTTTTTATTCATTATTATAAGGGATGACTCTCTGGGGTGGGAAAGGGGAAGAAACACTTTCAGGAAATTAGGTAACATAAAAACAAAAGATATCAATAAAAATGTGTTTTAAAAAACTGTGCAGGGGCAGGTAGGTAGTGCAGTGAATAGAGCACTGGCCTTGGAGTCAGGAGGACACTCAGACACTTAACAGTTGCCGTGTGACCTTGGGCAAGTCACTTAACCTCAACTGCCCTGCATTCCCCCCTCTAAAAAGCAACAAAACAAAACAAAACTGTGATGTATATGCATCGTGCATCCAGTAAGTATTCGGTTCTCAGCAAGCCTAGAATTTGAGGGAGCTCCCCCACCCACCATTGTCTGGGGATTCCCTGTATATTTCTATGTGTGCATTGTGTGTATCCCTGGCCATTTTGGCCAGTCGATGTGAGCTGTATGAATCCACAGAGCCAGGTCCTGTGGTGGAGGGCTTCAACTGGTGATGTGTCCATGGGAAGCAAAGAAGGCAGGCAGCACTCTCCTCGGCTGAACAGATCACTGGACAGAATGCTGTGCTATAAAGCTGACTGCAGACTCAGCTGAGGGGGCTCACCCGCCTGCTCTGGTCACTCAGGGACTCGGGCTATGCCTGTGCAGTGGAGAATCCACCCCAGGACAGTGAGGAAGCTTCTTCACGGCTACCGCAGCACGCACACAAGAAAACTTCATACCTGGCTGCCTCCTGAGGGCCTGCATTCCAGGGAGTAGAAAAAAATGACCAGATGTGCGTGGGACTGCTTGGGAAAGTCTGTAAGAGATATTTTGGAGGAGAAAAGAGATTCAGAATAGTGAAAAGAGGGGAAAGGAAGAAAGGAAAGCAGTGTACTCCAGTTTCATAGAGTGTAACCACGGGCCCAGGACTCAGCATCCTGAATCACTCAGGAAGTCAAAATATACCGTTACTGAGTGCTTCCTATGTACCACACACACTGTTATGCGGGAAGGGAGTGTGGAGGAGGGAGAGAAAGGATAACAAAGGCAGGAAAAAATATGGTCTCTGCTCTCAAGGAGTGTGCATTCTGACAGAAGAGACAACATGTCAGTTCAAGAAATACAGAGAGGATGATGACCAAGAACATGCTCAATAAAGGTGGCACAGCAGACAGAGCACTGGGCCTGGAGTCAGGAAGACCTGAATTCAAATCCAGCCTCAGACACTTACTAGCTGTGTGACCCTGGGTAAGTCACTGAACCCTATTTGCCTCAGTTTCCTCATCTGTAAAATGAACTGGAAAAAGAAATGGCAAACCACCCCAGTATCTTTGCCAAGAGAACCCCCCATAGACACAACTGAAAGAACACAAACCTTCCTGACTCCAGACCTGGCACTCTATCCACGGTGCCACTTGAGTGCCCTCTAAACACATTCATAGTGTAAAGCTATCGGGATGAGGAGGAGGAGGGGGTGGTGAGAGCATCTTAAGTCACGTAGCTATATGAGAGAAAAAGCACGGACGTAGAGTCAGAGGATGGAGGTTTGAATTCCACATTCTCCATCTACCACCTGTGTGGCCTTGGAGAAGACATTACCTCGTCTGGACATCAGATTTCTCATCTGTTCAATGAATGAGTCGGGCTAAATGGCCTCTAAGGTCTCCTTCCAGCTCTGAATCAAAGATCCTATGAATCAATTGTGTTCAACCACCTAGCAACATCCATTATAATGCAATTGATGCGTTCTTGTTATTCAGTCATTTCAATCATGTCTGACTCTTTGTGATCCCATTTGGGATTTTCATCTCAGAGATACTAGGGAAGTTTGCCATTTCCTTCTCCAGCTCATTTCACAGATGAGGAAATTGAGGCCAACAGGGTCAAGTGACTTGCCCAGGGTCACACAGCCAGTAAGTGTCCGAGACCAAGTTTGAGCTCAGGAACCCGAGTCTTCCTGGCTTCCAGCTCCCGGCTCCTGGCTCCATACTCTATCCACTGTGCCACCCAGCTGCCCCAATTAGTATGCTAATGACAAACTCATCTTATACATTTAAAACAGAGATCATGGCTTATTCTTTTCTAGTGTCACCTGTGGTATCGATCACAGTACTGAAGACCGAGCAATCATGAGGCAGGTGTTTGTTGACTGATAGATTAAAAGAACAGGTTCTCCTGGGCCTTCTATTGGCAGCATTTCAGAGTCATTTTTTGAGTAACTGGATGGATTTGCAAGTAACAGAAGCACCTTCTGAAGAGGACACTGGGATAATTGAAGCTGTCCAGAGGAGGGCTGTCAGGAGCCCCGCCTTGTGAGAATTTGTGGAAGGAACAAGAGATTTTTAGCCAGGAGGTTAGCAGCCTTTGGGGGTACATAATACTTATCTCCCAGTATTTGAAGGATTGTCAAGAGGAAGAAGGATTAGACTAATTCAGCTCAACCCCAGAGGGCAGAACCAGGAGCGAGGAGAAGTTAGCTGTAAGAAAAACCTTTCTGACAATTTGTTGTTCTTCAGTCATGTCTGACTCCTCGTGACCCCATGAACTTGTCCGTGGGGTTTTCTTGGCAAAGTTATTCGACTGCTTTGCCATGTTCTTCTCTAATGTGACCTCATTTTATCAATTAGGAACTGAGGCAAACAGGATTAATTGACTTGGCCAGGGTCACACAGCCAGCCTGAGGCCAGGTTTGAGCTCAGATTTTCCTGACTCCAGAACTCGCACTCTGTCCATGGTACTGCACAGCTGCCTCCCTCTAACAATTAAGAGGAACCAAAAGTAAAATAGGTTTCCTGCAGGAACAATGGCTTTCCCCCTCATTGGACATCTTCAAGCAAAAGCTACATGAACACTCACTGGTGGGTCGTAGAAGAGATTCTTGTCCCAGTATGGGCTAGACTGGAAATGAGGTCACCTATGCCTTTCAGAGTCTGCGGTTCAATGACACATTTCTTTGAATAATTATCTATAACTTAGAAATGTTCCAAATCCAAGTAGTTCTTTCTATTATTTGGAAACAAATTTCTATTATTCAGAACAAATCAGTGAAGTGTATGCTGTATGTTGGTTTCATGTGCATCACACTGAGGTAGTTAGGTGGGGCAGTAGATCACTGTTGTTTGTCCTTTGTTCTCGAAAAGGACGCTGACATCAAGGAGGTGATACCATGACATGCAAGTGAGGGAAGGCTGTGCAAAGGCACCAGCCTCACTTTTTCCTCTAGAGTCATCTAGGTTCGGAGGGAAAGATAGAAGTCAGGATTACTGGAGATGGCCAAGAATGCAAAGGGGAAATCTTGGTCATTCCAAGCTCAGGTCTTTAACAGATCTTAGTTTGACTGAGGCAGTGCCCATTCGGTGATTAAGGCTTAATAAAATGAGGCAAAGAATGGCCTCTTTTAAATATATATATATATATTTTTCTGTGTTTCTGGCAAAAACAGAAACAATTGTTATTGACCTTCATTCTGAGCCAATCAGGGCCCAGACTGTGACCAAGTAGGGCTTGGTCTGGGACCAGAGTGATTCAGGGTTAAGGTTGGTCTTTAAGAGAAAAAAAAAATGAAAACAAGAAAAGAAAAGTTTCAGAGATTAAAATTTATGCTCCCTTTGGGCAAAGCACCCTCAGGTAGGGGTGTGATATCCTATGTGGAGAGGAAAGAAAGAAAGAAAGAAAGAAAGAAAGAAAGAAAGAAAGAAAGAAAGAAAAGAAGATACTGATTTCACATGCATCACATTGAGGCAATTTGGTGGGTCAGTGGAGTGTTGCGCTTGGAGTCAGTAAGACTGAAGTACAAATCCTGGCTGGATGACCTGGCATGTCACCTGCATCTTGCAGAGAATTGCTTTCCCCGTCTGTAAAAATAAGGATAAAAATAGCACATGCCTCCTAAGTTGCTTGGAGAATCAAGCGAGATTACATTTGCAAAGTGTGTTGCCAGCTTTAAAAAGCTATATAAATGCCAGCTATTATTATTATCACAATAATTTCCAAAACGATTCTGTAGCGAAGGGACAAAAGCCCAGGCAAAAGTGGCACTTTGCCAACGTCAGGCCCAGGTTCTAACACAAGACAGCCTCACAGCAGGGTCACACTAGGCTAACAGAGTACTTTTCTATTTGTCCTCATCCCATAATCCACCTCTCATGAGCAGCATTAAGAAGACCAAAGGAGGTGGTCGTCTTCCTTCAGTAACCTGCAAATAAAATGCAAAGGAATTGGATCCAACCACAGCTGGCAAAATCACATGCAGTTGCCCCAATGTTTGGCAAGGTTCTCGATAATGATGCAGAAATTCCTCTCTCAAATCCTATCTATTGCAAAAGGATGACTTTCATTCCCTTTACCACAAAAACCACTTCCATCAATGCTTATTCATGACACAAATCCTCTTTCTCTTTTGTTGATTTTACACATATTTTAAAGTAAGCTCTGATTGTGGAAGTGTTTGCCAGCATTTATCGAGTTGTCTGTGCTGGCTCATCGTCTAGTCTGTTTGTTGTGGTTACTGATCATAAGGTCGCATAGGACTGAGAGCTAGAAATGCCCTTTGAGGTCATTTAGTACAATCTCATTTTTAGCTGAAGAAATTGAGGTCTGTAGAGGAGAAGTGACTTGCCCAAGGCCACAGAGAAAGTTCATTCATTTCAGTCATGTCGGACTCTTTGTGACCCCATTTGGGGTTTTCTTGGCAAAGGGAGGTTTGCCATTTCCTTCTCCAGCTCGTTTTACAGATGAGGAAACTGAGGCAGACAGGGTTCAGTGATTTGCCTAGGGTCACACAACTAGTATGTGAGGCACCTCAGTGCCCCCAGACAATTCTCTAAAACATAGTTTCTTAACCTGGGTTCTAGAACTTGTCTTGTAAATGTTTTGATCATTCAATTTCAAAATAAGTGGTTGCTGTTATAATTCTATGTATTTTACTTTATGCATTTAAAACATTATTCTTCAAAGAGGCCAGATGGCCAAAGGGATCCAGACAAACACAAAAGAAGGCGAAGAGCCCTGGCCCTGAGACTGTACATAAGCTGAGGAATCATTGCTCAGCAGCATTGGCAGAGGGTATTTCTGTACTAGGAGTTCTTATTCCCTGGACCAATGAAATCACATATCTGAAATATATATATGTTTCTATAAATATATACATATATACCAATTAGCGCCATACTTCTTATCTGTTTTAATTTCTAAGAGAGTTAAGAGAAAAGTCATGATAATTTTCAACAAGAAAAATCACATAATTTATATAAAAGCACTTTTTGAATGGTGAAGGGTCTTATGTGTCACCATTTAAAAATAATGATGCACTATTATTGATACTATTAAAGCTTTGACCTCTTTTTTTCTCAGTTGACTAGACTGTGAGGCCCTGAATTCAGTCCTAAAACTACTTTAACATCATTTCTCCTCTTTTCTTTGGGGACAAATGGGATTCCTCTCTTTATGTCAGTCACAAGAAGAGGACCAGGTGAGAGAGGGGCTAGATTACCACCAACCCATCCCACGTGCCCTCTTGATGATGGGGTAGCAGGGCATCTTTTCTATGAATGGCAATATATCATTCTTCTCATGGCTTATGAGAGGCCATTCCAGCACCCTTAGACAGATTTATAGTGGGTATACGAATACACATTGTGAACAGCAAGGGAACAATAGAGACTGATTCCTATGCTTTCCACAATGCTCAGAATATTCAAACAAGGGGAAAGAATTTCACAAAATTGCTTCTTGATTGTAGCAAAGACAACTTCCCAGAAAATCTTACAATCTGTACTAAACACCTCAGAAGCTCTGTGTTTTCTCGATAACAACCTACAGGTTTGCTGGCCAAACAGGAAGTGAGGGGTGGAGAGATAGAGGAGAGTGACATGTTGAAATTACAAAAACAGGAGCATCCTAGAACACCTGATTGTTATAATTTTATGGTGAAACACGTCGGGTTCTTTTGTTTTGCTTTGTTTTCTTCAGGGACATCAGTAAACAAGTTTCTCCATTTATAAATTATGGTGTATGTGACCTCAAAAATCCTTTCCAGCCCTAAAATTCCTTGATTCTTAGATGGCAAATAGGAACATTGCTCCCATTTTAAAGAGCTTGGCTGCTTCACCTTTTGTTGGGGCCATGTATTCTGATGCATGCCCTGGCCCTTTTTTTCTTGAAACACTATCATATGGAAAACAGAGGGCATCTGTATTTTTACTGGCAACCTTAGAGACAGCCCCATCCTGCTCCTCCTTTTCAATATGCTGCCCTTAATAAATCCAAAAACAGTTCACTTTTGAGAAGGGAATCCAATCATTTTGCAAATTAAAGCCTAAGGAAAGTATTCCAATAAAGTATTCCCACAAGATAGATTGGAGATTTCATTAAGGCAGAGGTTAACTCCTCTTGGGAAGAACAACCAGAAGACAATTGTTGGGAGCTCAGATAATTTTATCACTGTCCATCGAATGTGGGTTTCTTTAGTAACTTGAGGGATCAGATTATATCCTTATTATGAACTACTTATAAACATCTTTTGGGAATGATGGGAAAGTAATTTGAAGAATTTTGAGCCTGGTAATGAGCTTCCTTTGAAGTTTGGCGGGGGTGTGTGGGGAACAGAGTTGTAAATAATTACGGGTTGTCTCCAAGGATTCAGAATGTTGATGAAGCTTCTCTGTTTTAATAATTAAAGATGGCAGCCTCATAGGGAGACAGAGAGACATTGTCAGTAAACCCCTTATCACTTGAAAATGTAGGCATCTTAAACTACTTCTAAATGCTATCCCTCTGCTTACCCCTGGTGCTCTCTTCTTTCTCTTTTTCCTCCTCCTCTTCCTCCTTCTTCCTTCTTTTGTCTTGGTCTCTCTGTCTCTCTGTCTCCCTGTTTCTCTTGCTATCTCTGTCTGCATGTGTGTGTGTGTCCCTGCCCCTCTGTCTCTCTCTCTCTCTCTCTCTCTCTCTCTGTCTGTCGCTCTCTCTCTCTCTGTGTCTCTCTCTGTGTCTCTCTGTGTCTCTCTCTGTCTCTCTCTGTCTCTCTCTGTCTCTCTCTCTCTCTGTCTCTCTCTGTGTCTCTGTCTGTCTCTCTCTCTCTCTCTCTCTCTCTCTCTCTCTCTCCCCACTTCCTCCCTTAAGCACCAAGGAGCAGAAGGAAGTGGGAGGAGAATCCTGATCACAAAGTGGAAGAGGAAATCCTCCACTTGTATCTTGACTTGTACACAGCCTCATTCCCCTGTCCCTGGAAGCCAGTGAGTCACCTTAGGTTCTCTTCTGAAATAATAAGAATAATGATGCTTGCCTCTATCCCAGGGTTACTTGGGGAATTGTATTTGCCAAGCTCTTTGATGATCAAAGCATAGCATCTGTGCTAAGTATTATTGCCCCATCCAAAGGAAACATCTTCTTCAGAGAAAGGCAAAACTCCAGGCACGGCTCATGCTGCAATGCCCAGCCTCTGTCAGATTTGATATTGAGAAATATACTTCAGTTAGTCATAAGCAACCTGGAATATTCTCCCAGGATCCTCTACCAAGAGATAGCAAAATTCATTTTCAGTGTTGTACACTTGGCCTGGGCAACTCTTAGTCCAATTTAAAAAGCCCTTGGTACAGCTCTTTGGGTTAGGGGAATTCTAATGGAAAACCAAAGTGGAATGTATTCATTTTTCATGCCAAGTCCCAGAGTAGCATTTTGATCCACAGACATTTTATAGTGAAATTCCTACAAAGAGGTAGTGGGCTGACATGAAGACGGGGCATGATCTAGAGCCAATGGAGACCTGGCTTTGACACTTACTATGTGACAAGAGACAAATTACTGAATCTCTCTGATTCAGTTTCCACTTGTGTAAAATGCTGGATCAAACCATTTGTACTGTCTACTGCACAGGGTTCTTCTGAATATATCCCCTTTTTAGAGACAGGGTATGATTTGGATCTGTAATTGTATAGGTTAGGAGAATCCCAAGTGTGGAAACCCTTCCATTAGACTTCTTGTTAAGAGAGTGAAATTAAAGGTCAAAGAGGAGGCCAATTGCCAACATATATGCACACATATACAAAAATTACCTTTAAAAGTTGCCAGATTTAAAAAAATCAAGAAATACAAAGAAAAACCTTCATAAGATCCTTAATTCAGCCCAGAATGGAACAAAAAGATGGACAAAAGCATTGAGGATTGGAAGAGCTGCCCTACCAAGAAAGCCAGCATAAGTCCAGTAAATAGACTGGAAACCCGCAGCACCACCCAGGCCCATGGGGGCCTGGGTAAAGACAGAACCCTGTAGCAGTGCTGTGATGAGGGATGTGCAATGGGAAATGGAAGTCTACAGCAGTCCCCTGAGCAATCCAGTGACTGGAGACATGGGAGCTTGCCTGCACTTTTAGTGCAGACACATCAGGGAAAGTCAGAGCCTATGACGAAACTAGGATGAAGACTGTCTCCTTTAAGGATGTGAGAGGGTACAGAGTCTGGGCCTTGCCCAAAAGCCCAAACAAAGAGATGAGTCTGGAAACGTAAGTAAACAAGAAGTTGAACAAAAGGAAGAAATGGTATGGGTCAGGAAATGCCCGAGAGTCCTCCAAGAAAGAGAAGAGGGCCTAAGAAGGGAAAATAAAAGCTTGGCAATAAGAATATTGAAGAAATACAGTAAGAGATTAAAAAAGTGAAATTGCACATGAAGTGCAGCCCTGGAGGAAGAGAAATAGCACAGAACGGGAGATGGAGAACCTCATTCGAGCAAAAGACACCCTGAAAATTAGAATGCGACAAACAGAACTAAACAGCCCCACGAGACAGCAAGAGACATCACAACAAAGGCAAGAGTAAAAAAGGAGAAAATACGGGGTCGCGACTGTTAAAAAAAATGGACCCGTGAAGCCAGTGAAGAAGAGATCCCGTGAAAGTGAGTGCTTACTGAAAACGACGGCTAGAAGAGCATCAATGCCACATCTCAAAAATCCATAAATTAAGACTTCTAAGATCTACCGCAACCAAAAGGTAAAGTGAAAGTCGACTCCACCAGTCAGCTAACGAAAAAAAATTCCAAAATGAAAACTCCCAGGAATGTCATGGCCCAAATCTAGAATTTCCAGGTAAAATAAAAAAATACCACAAAAAAGCATAAAGAAAGAATTCAAATAACAAGAAATACTGTCAGGTTCACACAACATTTGGCAACAACTATTATAAATAAGAGAAAATTTGTGAATCCAATATTCCAAAAAAATAAGAGACAAATGCTTATAACTAAGAATAAAATCTACTCTGTGAGACTAAGAATAATCCTATTCTCAGTTTTTTAATGGAAGAGAGGACTTTCAAGCATTCTTGATGAAAAGACCAGACCTGTAGAAACTCAGAATTGTAAGAGAAAAGAAAAAAGGAAGAGAAAAAG